>VWYP01019053.1:358693-422940 GCA_013400435.1 Pycnonotus jocosus | reverse complement strand
AGGAGTGTGTGTTTATCTGGCTTATAATAGTCACTGAAAAGCCCATTCCAGAAATATAATGGTGCAATCCAACCATCGCCATGTGCTCCCACACATGCTGTTCAAAGCTTGTTCCTCTCTTCAGCAGTGAAAAACTGTGCTTTCACAGTGGAAGAAGAAAGCACCATGGATGTGAAGAGCACTCTCAACATACATTAGTTTTTTTAAAAAATCAGCACAAGAAACCTCAAGCACTTCTCCACTAATTTGCAACTCTGTTCTCTCTGCATCTGGTTTAATCTTGCTTTCATTCCAACTTTCTTCAAGTTAAGCCTCCTGGTTATTAACTGGAACAAATTGCTGTCATGTTCCCTTCAGTTCAGTAATCAGGAGAAGATTTTATATCCATAAAAGTGCATTAGATGGTTCCGATAACACTTTTGGGGGAAGGGGAGTTAATAGGAGACTCCTGCCAGATTGACCACATTGGATACTTTCTCTTGAGCTCACACAGGAGGATATGCTCCACACCTCCAACAGAGTGACTCAAGTGAGTGCTGTCCACGTAAACCACCAGCAATGCATAAAGAAATGTCCTGTCATACTTCCTAGGTTTGCATTAAACAGGTCCTTCTGACAAGGAAGAGCAAAGGAAGGAAGTTGCAGCTCGCATCCCCTTGATTATAAGTAAATCAAGAGATGTCTGGGAAGTTAATCTCAGTTGTAGCATTTGCAGAGCATTGAAACAATGCATCTCTCCCTTGTGATGTACTGCCCTCCCATAAGCAGCTGAGAGTCCTTTAAAGTATTCCTTTCCTAAAGGTGACATACACAGACAACATTTAGCTGTTTGAAGCACATATTGGTATGCTTAACACCAAGAAGGCACAAAACCTGCACCTGGGCTCTGCCACACAACTATGTGCAAAACTGGAATTCAGGGACTGCTCCTATGACATCCATGTCAGGTGGGATTCTGCTGTCAACCTCAGTGTGAGCATCATTACTGAAGGTTCTAACAGCAGTTCTCTCAATAAACTAAACTGATTCCTGGGCTCATTGTTGCTGAAAGAGTGAAAGGGTCCTGCTGACACTCTCCATGGGTAATTCTCACCAACATTAGTGAACTGAATCAAGTCACAGATGGACCCAACAAACAGTAGAGTTGGCAGAAGTAACAAGATGGGATGACACAACCAGGATCAAGAGCAAGAGAAGCACAGTTCTCAACAAAAGACAATGTTTGTGTTAAACAAAATACTGTCAAAGAAAACAAAATAAAGTAAAACTGAGAAGCAGTTGCATAACAACTGCAAACACCCACTCAGCAGCAGAGGGGTGCACAACAGCACCCTGTTCACCCACAGCACAGCTGCCAGGTAGTTTAAATCAGCTGTGAAACTGTCTCAAATACAGGGGTCCCAAGCGCCAGGAAGGAGCTATCCTGCTGTGACCTACCCACCACCTGCCTGTATTAGTTTGTCACAATGCAATTATTCAAGGCTTTAGGGAGTTTAAAAGCATGCTGTGTTCCTAGTTGATAGCATGTTTATGAACATGCTCTGTTCCTATCTGGCTCTGGGTCCTCACTGTATAATTTAGGAGTCATAAGCTGTCAGGCTGCCAGCAGCACACTGTACATGCAGCACGATGTGTTTTGTTGTTTCACCATTGTTTAAGTTTATATAAAGTCTTAATTGCAAATGGAAAAAAATCTGCCTAGTCAATCAGGCCCGTTCTGAAGAGTTTCCAAAAGCCTGCTCTGAGTTTCATAATTGAGAAGTTCAACCCAGTCCAGAAAGGATTTACTGGAGTTAACAATAAGAAAGGACTTGCTTGAAACTGTTGCCAAACTCCAACTCAAGAAAGAAAATCAGCTGGAGAGCACCATCTATTGGCCAGCAGAATGGCTGGATTGCCAACTTTCCGCTGTTTAGCCTCAAACCGAAGGGAGCTCCCGGCTCTGCACTGCAGGATGTGCCCAGCACACACAGCCCTGCAGGGACAGGGACACTCCAACCAGCGCACACACAGACACCTGTCCGGGGACAGATCTTTCATCTGCCTCACAGAAATTTTGGCTTGAACGAATGTGACTCAAGCGCCAACTGCTGAGGGGAGGACAGTACAACAGTCCCAGTTCTTTACTTCAATGCCATTTTCCTCCCCATCAGTGACCTCTTGGTCTGGTGATTTCACAGCACAACCAAGCTACCAGTGTTTTCTGATTCTGGCTTTAGACAGTCACTGACACCCCCCACCCAAAGGTTCATCCCACAAATGAGCAGCTTCCCACACTGGTGTAACAAGTGTTAAGGTGGCATCTGGTGGTTGTCTGTGCATGGCAGAGAGTATATTCATCAGCCCTTCAGCCTCTTTCCCTCCATGCCCACAACAGCACTGTCCTGGGTGTCTCTGTGCAGAAGGGACAGGAGAGGGTTAGCTTACATCTGTGCCTTATTTCTGTGACACTCTGTCAGCAGATGACTGCTTTATCCAGAAAGTATTTTTGACTGCAGAATTATGTTTCTACTACTCCAAGTGTGTCTTACCTTCAGGCTATCTCTGTTTAGATGCTCAAGTTTAGATTTCAAGGACTGGCCGATGAATCCTACTTTTAACTGCAAAACACATCTCCCTGGGGAACACTTTCATTAGAGCTGGCTAACACTTTTGGCCACAGAAACAGGAAAGAAATCTTAAGTACCTTTTCACTACCTTTTGCCTAATTGCTAGTTGTGTTTATTAGAAACACCATGAATGCACAAAAGTTAAATTAATGCTGTCCTTTTGCCCAGGGAGGCTGACCCAGGTCACCACCATACTCTGTGGCACTGGTGCTCTCCTGGAAAAGCTCATTAGAAGTCAAATAGGTCGAAAGGTCTTGCTCAGTGTCCACCTCCAGCAAAGCCAGAGGGACCTGGCTGTGGTACAAACATAAGAGAGGCACACAGCCCCACAGCACAGACACTGCTGCAGGTAACCAAGAGCAGTTTCCCAGAGCAAAGCCAGTAATTCAGGTCCTGACTGGTCATGAGAAAGGCTCTGAGCTGCCTGAGCAGTTCCTCCTGTGAGTCACAGGAGGACCACTTCTATCACATGTGGTCTCTGGAGCATTTCCAGCTCCAGTAGTTTTCCAAAGGCTTTTTGCAGAAGCTGTACAAAGTTGGAAATATAAAACTTATCAGCCATAACTGTTACTTAACTATCTGTGATATCAAGGAATTAAATAACCAGTACAGACTGTGTTTGGGTTTGAGCTAAAATGGAAGTTTCCAAAGAAAGAGAAAAGCTGTTCTGGTCAATCATAAATATTTAGCACATATTTTTTTTCTAGAAAGAAATCTGTTAATAGTTGTGTTTGGACTTTTTTTTTTTTTTTTCTGTAGGAGAGCTAATTTTGAAGTGGGCACAAATGTAAAACTCCAGAGTAACCAAAACCCAAATTCCAATCAGAACATCTCAGCTCAAATCAAACACTGGAGGGAAAAGTTCATTTGACAGTGGTAACAACTGCAGCCCCAAAGGCCTGCCCACCTTACCAAATTTCCTGATTTAAAAGCACAGTAAACAATATAAAACTAACTGGATTTCACAGGAGAGAGAGGGGTCCTCTTTTGTCAGAGCTCTTCCCTACGATCCCCATTCAAACTGGCACAGAACATAGTAGAGGATGTGGCAGTGCAGGAAAGGAGAAGCAGCCCATGGTAAATTGCAACAAGTGTTAAAATAAATCAGCACAAATAAGGTAAACTCTATGGTAAATTTCTACTATGGGGTAAAGAGGAGACAAGTCAGAAGCAAAAGTTATGGCTGCAAATAACTTGACACAATTAGGAGAAAGATAAATCAGCCTGTAAATTACTTCAAAAGAGGCAGGCAAAGGAATGTCCAGCAAAAAGCACCCTATCTGAGCTGCTGGAGTGGAATTCCACTGGGAGAAGGCCAGCAGGTCCGAGGTCTCAGAGCTCAGAGCACAAATTGGAAAATAATGAAGCTGGTCCGCTGTGATTGCTGTAGAGGTGACAGCGCTGCAAAACAAAGGGATTCTGGAGCCTGAGCTAGGGCACAGGGAGAGATCAGCTTGCACACACGGCAAGGGGTTGGGTTACACGTAATTGCTCCTGTAAAGAGTGGGTGGTTTGCAAGTGTTATGACAGCTGCAGAGCAGAGGATGTCTCTGATATGAGACAACACAAAGCTAGACCAGAAAACAGGGAGGCAAAAGTCACCGAACTTTCTAACCCAGGGCAAGTACTCAGTCCCAAGGCACTTGCACTGTGCAGGGACTTCAGGAGCAGGAAGGTTTATCAGCACTCACACTCATCCATTTATTCCCTCCAAGGAGCACTGAGTGGCTCTACAAAGACTAAGAAATAAACTTCAAGGTCTATCTAACAGGTCCCTTCACTACACAAATTCATGTGTTAACCATATGAGTGGGACTTTCTTCCCACAACTTGGCAGGGCAGGGCTGGGCCATGGTGATTTCTCGATCCAGACCTACCATATTTATCATGTTTTCATCTTCATTACTAGAAGACAAAAAAGCTTTAACTGCATGTTCTTAACATGACAGGTTGTCTTGCCAATATAATGTGTATTTGGAAGTTCCTGGAACTGCATAGCCAATTACAGCATGATTTTAACCTTCAAATGACTGATACAGAGTCTCACCTTTAACTCCATCTTCACATCTTTTATCTAGCAATGCATTTGGCAGCCAGTCCCTCTTGTCTGCATTTGCTATTTAAAATACTTAATATGAATGAGTGAGCAGCAAACAGCTAGCACATTCCTACACCAACAGCTCCCACACACACAAGAGCTCGCCTTAAGGCTCTGTTGCTTTTATAGAGCTCTCAATCTGCATGCCAGTTTGGGTGCAGTGGTCATAAAGCATCCCCTTGTATCCCAATAAACTGGGCTCTGGTGCCTTGTAAATGCACATGCAGGGAGCAAGCCTGGCACTCTCACAGCCAAAACATGAGCAGGCCCCCAGGCTCAGGCTGGCCAGCTGGCTGGGGCTGCTCAGCCTGCTGACACTACCACTGGCTCATCTGCCAGCCCTGCTGCACCTTCCAGCTCTTCCCCATCTTGTAGGACCATGTGGGTGATGGTTTCTTCCTTACTGGCATCAGTATCCAAAACCCCTTTGAAATGCTTTACAGGACAAGGTTGTGGTGCAAGCAGGGTATGCTTTCCCCATCTGATTTTATTCCACTGAGTCCTGTTTTGCCTGTGCAGTCATTGATCTCTAAACTACATTAGGCTACCACTTTGTTTTCCTGTTCTGGGGAAGCTGGCAAGTGAAAAATGTATTTGAACAAAAAGTGAAAATGTCCTGAAGTCTTAGACTTCCCTCTGCCAGAGAGGAGCAGATCAGCATTATAATCACAGAGAGCAAGACGAAACTCCATCTTAACAGTTTGTTTTTGATACTGCAGCAACAAATGTTCTTTGACAGTGCTTTACATATCATAAAAATGAAATGGTGACACCTATCCACCCACCCTCCTGCCCTGGTGCCCAGCATTCTCAACACTTCACACCTGTGTGGCCACATGAACTGCTTGGCCAGCCTTTGTTCATCCACATCCTGAACCCTGTGGTCATTTCCCCAGGGATGTAAGCCATTACAAGCCTTAATTGCAGAGCCCACTTTAGCTCAATCTGGACAGACCCAAGCATTTTCAGCACAGGAGGTCTCTCATTTCAATCCTGAGGGAATGTGCCTAGACAACTGCTGCCACAAAACTAATAGAGCCAGATTGTGCCTTGAAGGCTCGGGCCCATGTGGGAGCACCACTGAGCTGCATGATCCAGGCAGAAGCTTGAAATGTGATTCTCCAGGAGGAAGTGCAGTCCTTCCATCGACTGACAGTCATCTCTTCTATGCTGAAAGCATTCCCCCTTTCTCATTACCAGTGAGGGTGGCTTGTGCCTGACAATTTCCCTAAGCTCTGAAAGTGCCAGTAAACTGAGCGGGAAGGAACCAGTGGAAAAAAAGCAGTAAACAGACAAAGACCTTGGATCTGTCCCATTCAACATAATCTTTGAAAAAGGCAAGACTAGGGATATCTCTCTGATGTGCTGGAAGAATGCCTTTTGGTTCTGCTGATGTGCTTTCTTCTGGACCTGGTTGAGAGTTGTCCTTGATGCAGAGCAAAAACATGTCCAGTCCATCACAAAGTTAGACTGTGCCAAGAAATCTAGGAGTGAAACAGAGAACAATCTTTCAGAAACCCCTTTTCTGTCCTTCACATCTCCCTGTCCTTGCAGAAAGGGCAGACAGCTAGCAGAGTGGTTTGCTGCAAGGGGAGGCAAAGCAGCACACACTGAGCCATCACTGCTCAGTGCACACAAAAGAGGCACTTCTGCATCGGGTCACTTGTGCACATACTACAGGAGGGGAGGTCAGCTGGGAACCTGCAGCCTGGGGGCCACAACTGCACACTCAGGCACACTCTGCTTCTTTCTCCTCAGCCCCTCATTATTCAGTCACACAGCAGTGGCTCACAAAAGCCTATTTGACTTTCATTGAGGAAAAATCCTCTTGCCTCTGATTTAACAGATCTAGCATTTTCAGCAGAGGAAGGCTCTTTGGCCTGTTGTCATTCTCTCTTAGTTTTCTGAGGGTTTACCTAAGAAAAGGCTGACAAATTCTGCCCTTCCACTGTAAACCAGTATGTACAAACCATGTGCAGGACCTGACCCTGCTAAAAGCCACAGCAGCACTGTCAATGACTTTACTTGGCCATGAATTCACACTTAGTTTTCTATTGAAAGAGGAAAGAAGAGCCCCCACTCCTTCCCCCACCCCCATTCTCTCTAGTGCTTCCCAGTTACCCAAATCTACAGCACAAACTGCACAAGAGATTCTTTGTTATTTTCCTTTCCTCTAGTAGCACAAATTTAACATGCAACAACCTTGGCCTTTTTGATGTCAGATATGACTCATGAGATAGATGCTGGCTTTACTGATTAATCTTACTTATGCACATGTCTTATTCCTCCCCTATGACTTGCCAAGAGCATTTATTTCTGCTACACTAGGAACAAAATCTCAGCTATGTCTCTGGAGCATTACATATTGCAGACTCTGTCTCTTTGGCCCCCTGCATTAATTTTCTTCAAATGACACCAAGGGGCCAATATGTTAAGTTTGCACTATTGGTCTGACAAAATTTTGGCTTCTATTTATAATCATTTGTATAAAAAGCATCAGTTTGGGTTAGCTTAGGCCTGTTGTGGAGGGAATCACGCTAGCACAGATCATTCCAAAACTGCTTTCACTTTCTGTACTTGCTGAGGTTTGTGTTTTTTGAGGCAGTGTAAATTGTATCAGGGATACCAACAACTCTCTGACGTGCAATTGAAGGTGTACACTGGAAGACTCTATTAATTCCAACTTTGGTCTCCTGCCCTTTTTAAGAGGATTTCTTTATAGAATTAGGTATTGATCCTACTCTAGCTATTGGAATTGAATCACAGCTGCGTGACTCCATGGCCTGCTGGCATAAACAGACTAAAATCAGATGAATACCATGAGCAGCAATACACACTGTGCAACAAGGGCAATTCCAATTACATACTAAGGATGGAGATACCTGAACTCCTCTGGACCTCTGCCCCAGTGTTTTACTTTCCTCATTGTTTGTCTTTCAGATAGATACAAGGATCTGAGATTATTTCTCACATGTTATTCTCTCAGGTTTGGGTATATCATGGTGGTATGTAACCCATGCTACAGGCCTTTTGATGTTTATTTAGGCTGGCTTAATTGTAATAAATTTAGCTGTCATTAAGTACTTTGATATTTAGTCTAAATTTTGGGTTTGACATTGTCATAATACTTTTGGTTATAAATGAATGTTGTCCACAGCAACTTTACAGAGAGAAGGACTATAAAAGGGCACATCTTCATCTGAAACATTCAGGGAACACAAAGCCTTCCCTAACAGTGATAGGTGAATCCCATTCAATCAAAGGAATTCTCTCCTGTTCATTCCATGGTTGTAAGACAAACATTTCCAGGACTATCACACATCTTACCTGACTGTGAGGGAAAAGCTGCACCATGCCAACATTCCAATACATGGAAAGGATGCAAAACTTCCACTAGAAAAATCTTGGGCTCTGTGAACCAATTCTTGATCTACTTTGTGTTATTCTTGCAGCAAGATATAGGAATGGGGAAGAAGTGTGCCAACATCCTGAATGGATTGAGCAAGGACATATATTTTAATGCAGGACTTACTGGCTCACAGTTCTTACTGTGTCCTGAAGGAAAACACAGCAATATCTTTTGTAGATACCCAAACAAAGGTATTGCTGCCCAACCAGGTGGCAAAATACAAGCCAGAGGTGCTACATTCTAAAAGTATACACTATATACCCTACACTGTGTCAAGCATTAAACTCAACAAACTGGAGTTAAAAACATAGGACTATTCATTGGGGAATCTTGATCTGAAGTTCCACCTCTCGAGCACTCGAAAACTAACTAAGAAAATAAACTAATAAGGTAACTGATTGATTCATATTGGGGGGGGGTGGGAATTGTTTGATATATACAGCAAGAGAACACAGCTAATTAGAACTATCCTTTGCAAACAACTCGTGTCTGCCTGTTTCTAGCTACATTCTGATCATATTTGTCAGCCTCTGGAATTTAGGAAATACAAGCTTTTACATGTGTTTTTATGAAAAGCCCAACAAACTTTTGCAGCCCTAACTTCATATTGTCATAATGAAAAGCATCTTAGCAGAGGCTCTAGAGAGCCTGGATCTGCTCCTAGGGAAGGTTGCTTATGGATTTCAACCTTTTAGGCTCAAATCTAAAAAAGTTCATTCACACAAAGCAGCTCAGTGAAGTCAAATAATGAGGCTTAGCCTAGGCTGCCCCGAGATATTTTATTACAGATGAAACCAATTCCCTTTGAAGATAAGGGAATGCTTTAGTTGATGGACTCTATTTTGCTTTTGGCAAGATCTATGTAAATCTGGAGTAATGCCATTAACTTCATAAAAACCTCACCCCAGATTTACAGTGATGTCACCAGAAGCAGGATCCAAGCCCTGGTTGATTGAAAAAGAGTACCAAACACTTTAATTGAAATGGAACCTTAAAGTAACCAGTGGGAAGATACTTTCTCAATTGCACTTGTGATTATTGTTAATTTGTAGTGAGTTATTAATGTAACCATTAAAGTTGAAGAATTCACATGAATCAGTATAATTTATGAGAGGATTTGAGCACACCTAATTAACTCAAATTGCTGGTTATTAATTTTTATTTTTTTTAAACCAAGTAACCAAGGCTCTTAATGCTATAGTCTGAGCCATTAAAAAATCTAGTCTGTTTTGACAATGTACAGATATTTGGGATTTAGAGCATAATTGAAAGGCCCACATTTTCTTTAGTATAATTTCTTTCAACTCAGACAAAGTGATATGCAGAGAGAATTAAGTTCTTTCTTAGTCAGTCTCTCAATGTTCTGCTTCCAAAATAATTGGATTTTGGACCAAAATAGACCAAAAACATATATGGGAAAAGCAAACTTTAAGTTAAAAAACCCACCATATTCTTCAAGATCTTTTCTTCTGATTTTTGAGCCTCCTTTTTCCATATGACTCTTAATGGCAAAGCACTAAGCCAATGGTGAACAGGTTAGAGTCATGCCATACTTTTAAATGATATTTCATATAACATTAGGAAATCATTTGAGTTCCTGGCAAAGTCTACTTCTTCCTATATAAATGTTTAAGGCTCAGGGAGACCACTGTCATAATCTGGTCTGATCTTCTGCTAAACAGGCAGCCAAGCACTGAGAGAGAGAGCACTGTATATTCTATATATACAATATATATATTGTATATATTGTTAATAGTGAGGCTTTGTATATACAGTCTGGACATGGAAGTCTTCATAGTGCCACTTGGAAGCTTGTACCGTTCTTATCATCTTGACCTACCAGGATTAATCGATGGAAATTCTCTATATTTATTCAGCCATCATAAGAAACTTCATGATACAGAGGTAGGATTATATAAGAGCATAGATGATTTTCATCTTTTCACCCCAGTGTAACTCACATCCAGTACTGCCTATCATTAGATCACAGCCTCTAGAGGCATTTGATGGAGGTATGATAGCTTTTAAACCTTGCAACACACACATTTAAACTCCTAGACTGAGTAAGGTCCCTCACTGATGCTCATCTTGGGTCATTCTGACACAGAAAGCAGGCTGCAGGAGTATTAGTATTTCATCGGTGATGTCAGCAGCCAGAACATTTATCCAGATCCTATTTCATGTTACAACAAGCTCCTTGCCTCAGAATATGCCATAGGGTCAGCGGAATAGATCTGGGGAAAAGTCCAGAGATGCGGAGGAGAACATCAACCTCAGAATAAGTCACAGAGGGGTGGTAAAGCACATCGTACCACAGGCAACAGCGAGCCACTGTAAAGCAGAAAGATGAAAGATGTTTTCATATTATTCTGAGAATTTATACTCAGGGTCTAGTATAATCCCAAGCTTTACAATAGTCTGATCAGCTCTTTGGTCTCATCTTTCTAATTCTCACCTCATGCCCCCTGGAACTATTTAAAACAGTCCAGTTAAAATTATTTTCTTGGCCTGGTATCTGACCACGTCACATAAACCAAATCTGAGCCAGAGGCAAATCCAGTTCAGCCTGTGGTTCAGGTTTGGGTTTAAATCAAAAGAATATTTGTGATTTGAGTAGATGGAACATTAACAAGTAACAACAATTTAATAGCCTATAATAATAAGTTTACTTTGCAAGAATAGAGTCACAGATGAATCAAAAGAGGAAACTAATCCCCTGGGTGATATAGTTGTAGGATTAATAAGGTATGAACATAGTTAGATCTTCAGAGACATGCAAACCTATTCAAAATGCAGTAGGATTTGTTTGGCACCAAGCTTCCAACTTCAACTCCATCCTAATAAAAATCAGAGTTGTATATATCTTTTTATTTTCCCCTGATTTATATTAATGTATTTCAACAATTTAAAGAGCAAAACCTTCCCAAACTACCAAAATCTGGGGGCCTCTATTTTTGCAGCTCTAACAATTTTACTAAGACATCTCCTACTCTGTGACATTTTAATTATTCACTGCACCAGTGCACTACAAGTGAAACATGCTGTGTATTCTCCATTCACTCATTCATTAGTTTTAATTAAACCCTCTAATTTTATTTATGCTGTCATGGACTGATTAACAATTTACAGCACAAACCAGGAAGTTTTAAACAGCACCTTGAGAAATCTTCCTTGCTCTAAACAGAGATCTGCTGTAATAAATACAAATCTGCTGGATTATGTTCCAAAAGGCAAAAGGAACTACATCAGCGGCTTTCACAATGCAATTTTCTTTTAGCTGTTTAACAAACCACATCTCAAGGCCTTTGGTGAGAAACATGGATGACGAGGTATCCAAGGGATTCAACAGAATGAAACTGCAGACAGACACTGTGAAAGTTCCTTTATTAGAAACAATCTAGGGCTGAGATGGAGCAGCATGATGCAATATGAACAGAGTACCAAGTCTGCTCCAGCAGAGACCCAGGACACTTGAAGTGTTGCCAAAAAGATGAGAGGCACTGCCTGGAACTTGTTAAAGGATAAATTAATGGAACAGCTCAAGTAACTCTAAACAGTGTTTACACCTGTAATTTACACATTATTCTTTTAAATTCCTGTTATCCATTTGAAATGTCTGTAACTTCCACCTTCTGACAACAGACCTGTCTCTCAAGACATCCATCTCAGTGATCTTTGAGCACCTGAACTCATCAGCATGTGTGCTACATCTCAAAATGCAAAGATTTAAACTCACTCAAAGCAGCCACTCATATATTTGTGCAGTGTCCTGCCCAGCAATTAATTCTGGTCCCCAGATTTCAAAATAGGCCTTCCCTCACTCTTCACATCTGTTGTTTCTGCTCTGGTCCCCACCTACATATCTCCTTCTCACACTGGTTTCTGTCTCCACCTGCACATCTCAGCTCTGCCTCTCTTGCTCCTTCAGCAGTGTTTCATTCCCTCCTACCTGACTGGAAAAGACTACCTCAGACCACTCTTTCCTCCTTTGCCTGTCAGCTGTAGTTGTGCTCACCAACTGAGTCAAGGCAGATAAAATTCTAGGAGAATAAATAAGCATCTCCACTGAACAGGACTCATTGAAAGATTCGGGGAGGACACCCAGAGCTCCTGGGCCCTTTCTTTTACCCTACTATCCTTCCCAGCTCTCTGCTCAGTACCATATATGCTTTATACAACTCTGAGTTACTGCCAACTGCTGTGGAGCCCACAGATAACTATTCCTATTCTTCTATGGTCTTTTTGTGCAAAGTAGAAAAATGCAGTTTACAGGCATTGAAGTCTACTATGAACCAGAGAGCTGTGCACTACCTCCTATTTTTATGGCACAGGATCCATGCTGCAACAGGGCAAGCTAATGGAGTAAAGAGGGAAAACCTCTTCAGGGACAGCAATCAGTCCTACATAGCCACCACCATTACTATCCCTATTACTTTGCTTATAGGCTTGAAATTAGGGAGAAGTGAACACAGAGTGAAGCACTGACATTTCATCTTCCTGACCTCTGCCCTGAGTACAAACTGAAGCCAGACAGCAAAATCGGTTTGAGTGTGTCAGTCTGAACTAAAACAACACAATTCTTTATCCCTTGGCACGTCCTTCAAAATCTGGTCACACAACAATTCAGCAATGGGCTATTTTTAGAGGCTGCACTACCTCCAGGCCTGGAGCAAAGAGCTGTCCCAGGAGAGCCCAGCTAAGACAAAGCAGAGCAGCGCAGGCTCAATCTGCCTACCTCATCAGGAGGCTTGGATTTCACCCTGGCCAAGAGCGTTCCCAGCAACAAATGAGGCCTCCCATAATGTATTCCAATAAAAACAGAGGCTTTAAAAAGAAATCAGGGTTTCGTTCTCTTCCAAGACATATAAATCGTTTGAAATTGTGCTATTTTGGAAGCATTTGTGATTTCTTTTAGGCGATGCCTCCCTCTAGTGTTAAAGCCGGCAGGTGGCCACCACCGGGTCTGTGACAGCCCAGTGTTTGAGGAGGTGAAAGATTTTCAAACACTCAAATATTTATTATGTTTCTCTTCCTGGCATCATAGACAGTTCAAACACGGCCTGAGCAAGATTCTGGCAGTGAGCTCTAGGGATCATCATAGGTGCTAGCAGTCATTGCAAGGAGACCCACACAAGTCCACAGCAGGTGAAAAGCAGCAGCCT
Organism: Pycnonotus jocosus; assembly: GCA_013400435.1. Lineage (NCBI taxonomy): Eukaryota > Metazoa > Chordata > Aves > Passeriformes > Pycnonotidae > Pycnonotus > Pycnonotus jocosus. The sequence continues at coordinate 409,662 of VWYP01019053.1, read as the reverse complement.
TTGGCTGCCTGGGTAAGACAGCAGAGGAAGATCCTGGTTCTGGGATGCAAGAGCCAGAGCCTTGTTCTAAGCTTGTCAGAGAAGTATGCAAAATGTGAAAGTCTGGTTTGAAAAGACAATAAACACCCAGGTTTGTCTTCCCTCTTTGCCCACAGAAGATTGATGCCAACAACTTATTACATGCTTACTCAGTTCTTAAAACTTCTATAATTTTTTTTTCTCTTTTTCACACAGGGCCTTAAAAAATATTGTGCACACACACTTACAAAAGATATGTGGCAAAGACACTTGTGAAGCAACGATCAGGCTGAAAGCTCAGAAAAAGACCTCTAACAAACTGCAGATTCACCTAAAAAGTCACTTTTTAATTCCTTTGGAGAAAAATACAGCCCAAATAAATGCAGACACAGAGCTTTCCTAAAAAATTGGTATCATCAAGAACTTCCTTACAGGTGAGCTGTTGTCTAGCAATATTTGTGGGAAATACAAAAGGTGAGCAATCTAACCATAGAAAAGTAGTGGGAGAAGCCTTTAGTTCTGGAATTTGTTCCCATTTGCAGTCATTAGTTTTCCAACCTAGTAGTGCATGAGGAGTAGATTTTTGCATTTAATTTCTTAAATGCACCACAGCAGGGAAAGCGAGGGAAGGAAAAATAAACCAATTTTATTTCTCTGCAATATAAAGAGTAACAGTTATTGCTTGCCAACTACACAATTATTTTCAAAGAGCTTAGCATCTCTCTTAGGTTGATATATTAGCTTTATTACACTGCCATGGCTCTGAGAGATACTTGCCACTCAACTCGTTGGTACAAAGAGATACAGATGCTTTATTACTGTGGATGGAATTCCCATTTCTGCCAATGCTGCCGGCAATTCTGTGTCCTCCTGAGAAGTAATGCAGCCCTTAAATCATTTATTATCTATTCTCATCACAACTTCACAGTTTTGGCATTTTGTTTTAAAAGTATCAGTGTGCCTCAGAGTATAGCATTTTCACCACCAGCACAGAAATCTCCTAGGGTGTTGGCTCAGACCCACAGTTGATACTTCATCAGGAAAGAATTGAAAAATAGAGAAGCTAAACTGATATGCACTAAAATCTTCTACTGCCATCTGTTTTTTAGCAGAACAGTGCTGCCTGTGGGCAGTAGGACACCCCCTACCTGACTAACTGACCCCTCTAGAATGGTGTTGGGATTTTTAGCTTCTAAGCTGGCCTCAGGCAGGACAAGTGTAGCCAGCTGATCAGCTCAGCCACAAAAGCAGTATTTCTAGGAATAGCTATAGCACAGGGAAGCACATAACTTCTTAGGGAAGTTTTAGGTGAAACCTCTGGTGTCCATCCCATTTCAGAACTCTAAGCAGATAAGGGAAAGTTTATTCTCCTGAAATTCAGCCTCAAGATTTTACAAAGTTGTGCCTTATTCTAAAATTCCATTGAAGTCTTTCCTTCCTCTGTGTTTAACAGACCAGCCTCTCTTTTAAGCACATAACAGTTTTTTAAAGGTAGTGTGTTTCAGGCTACATGAAAGATAGCTAGAAGAATCAGCCCCTGGAACTATCTACCAAGTCATGTTGTAGCTTTTCTACTGTTCACTGTATTTAAATCAAAATGGGATACCCTGCCAAGCCATCTGTGCCACCTCATTTTCAAGACTCAGGCCTGATGTAGAAGTTACTGAGTGAGTATTTCTAGTGTCACACAGGAGGTCAGAAAGAATGATCTAATAGCCCTGTCTGGGTTTAAGTTCTATGAATAAATGAAAATCTTAGACCTAAGCACTTTGGGACAAAGGAACATCTTTAAATATTTAGCAAAGCACAGCATCCACTGGGACTGCTCCACAAAGAAAAGTGGCAGTCGCATGCCTGAGGCTCAGCCATCTCAGGTCCCCTTAATGCATGCAAACACTGTTGTGATGAGAGCTCAAAGATGCTGAAAATCTGGGATAACTTAACTCTGAAAATGTACTGGGTTTGATTGTTTTTTTCTTAGACAGTCAGTCCAAGCCTTTCTGTGTGGCTGCTCCATTGTGATCACTCATAGTACACACACAGTATTTCCTCAGAACAAAATCCATAAGTATATTCTGTCACAAAGTCCTTCCTTAGCCTCCAGTTTGGCAAAATACATACTAAAATCTGTGGAGGAAAGGCCTGCTTGAAAAGCAAGAATGAAGATTTGGCCAGCTGCCAGCAGGTCACAGCCTTGACAGCACAACCAGGCTCTCAAGCACAAGGGGCATGAGAGGATCATCTCCTGCTAAGAACCAGCACTTAGGGTAGATTGTTACTGGTTATACTGGGTGCATCCCTGGGATGTGTTTATCATAGTTACAGGGATAACTTTAGAGCAGGAAGCAAGACAAATCATGGACTAAAAATTAAATCACTGCCCCTTTCCCCCTAATCACTGACCGTAATTTACAGAACCTAATTTTTCATTACCCAGTTCAGAGTCAGAGAAACAAAATTGCTTCCTTTCCAAGTTGTTATTCTATTTGAGCTTCCTTGGGAGTCTAAGTTTTTTCACATCCCTCCAGATCCACTAGCTGAGCTCTGAGCTGCTCTTTACAAGGTCTGCCAGGATCCTTCCCAGAAACCCCAAAAGGCTGGTCATAAGAGAAGATACACAGTTTAACTTCCCAATCTTGCTAGTTCAAGTAAAAGAGCATAATATCTGCATAGCAAAACTTGCCAGAACCAGGTACAGCAACAGTTGTCGTCACTAATGCTTGCACACAGGGGGGATGAAGACTGTGGCTATGTTACATCTTTAAAAACAAAACAAAACAAAAAACAACACCTAATCAAACAAGCAGAACTTGTCCTGCCCATGAAACCACAGGGCCAATGCTTTAGTAGAGTAACTGCACTGCAGCAAGCAGTTATCTACATATAGAAAAATTTTTAAAAAGGAAANATGCTTGCACACAGGGGGGATGAAGACTGTGGCTATGTTACATCTTTAAAAACAAAACAAAACCTCAAACAAGCAGAACTTGTCCTGCTCATGAAACTACAGGGCCAGTGCTGTAGTAGAGCAACTGCACTGCAGCAAGCAGTTATCTACATATAGAAAAATTTTTAAAAAGGAAAACAAAATGAATATAAATGCAATTAAACATTTCAGCAAAAGATAAACATGCATGCATACATGCTGTGTGAAAATATCAGAAGGCATATGCGTATGTAGCCAAAACCAGAACTGAATTTTTGGTTCATCAGAAGTGAATTTTCTATGTGAAAATGACTGGACTGAAAATGTAACTTCAAAGACATTCTGTCTTATAAAACAGATCTTGTACTTTTACAGCCTTGTAATGGATTGTTCCAGGCAATAGGTGAGCCTGAGAGCAGAGGTAAATTATAGATCTCCCCTGCTTAGGTAAAACTGTCTGTCGAGGTTGAAAAGTTAAAGAAAGGCATAGTGCTGCAAATGCACCAAAGATGGATCAACATGGAACAAGCTGTAAAGGCCTGTTGGGTCTCTCCCTGCTTTGACTTTAATGGAGCCATATAGATTTTCAGCTGCTGGAGGATCTGGTTCAGCAGACTTCAGTTGAACAGCCTCCATTCACACAACCTGTGAGCCTGACCCAGTTTGCCCAGACTAGTTGTACAATTTGCTTTTTATTGATACATCATTCCCAGAGTCTGTGGTGTTTCATGGAGAGATGTCATTGATGAACCCCTGAAATGAACTCCCACATTTTTATATCATGGTTTTAGAACACTCCCAGAAAGACCATTTTCAGTCCCACATATGCCCTTATATACAGAGCACAATAGGGATCTTTATCATCAAGCCCTACCAGGCATCCTTGGAGTCACAGTCAGGATACAGCATAACTGTTTTGTTTTGCAAGTACCTGCTTTGATGCAATATTAAATGTTGGATTATAGCCCTTCTTCTGACCTTAGTAGTGACCATCTCTGACATTAGTGATCTCTTAACCCACAGAAGTCTGCTAACATGTAGGAAAATCTTCAGTTTCCTCCTGTGCTTAAGAAAGAAGCAGCCTGTCATTTGAAAACTTCTCTCCTAGCTAACAATACAAAGCTCTTTTTTCTGCTTCCACAACTTGTCTTATGATCTTCATTAATCATTTTCTGGAAAATTGAGCCTACCCCTCCATGCCACAGAGTTTTGACAACAGCTTGACATTGCTCTGTCCTTAAGTGTCCCTGGTTGCTGCTCTTCTCAGTCTGTTGTAAGATTTGCACTTCACATTTTAAGTTGTTTCATTACAAACATCATTCCTTCTACTTAGAACATGGCAATGAAGATTTTAAAAAGCTTCTTCATTGTAATCACTAAATACTAAAGGATAATAGTGTATTTCATAGTGCATTTCAATAGTGTATTTCAAATATCATTTCATATAGTGTATTTCAAAGTAGACTACCAGGTGTTTTGAAACAAGAATTTATCATAAACATGCTTATTGGCTTGCTTACTTTTTTGGGAGGCAGAGTCTTCATGAGGAGCTTTTTATGTGTGGATGCCCTTATGATAATAGTGCAGTAATAGTGTATTTCAGAGGAAAGGAAACAAACAAGAGTTTATCAACATAGCACTGCTTTATTTGTTTGATGACCTTTCAGGTCCACGTCTTCCAGGTATTAGAGAACCCATTCTGTGCTTCCCTGAGACTCGTAGATATTTCAAGGCAGGAAAAAGGTAATGGAAAAGAAGGAACATCTTCAGTCAAGGACCCGAAATTGTAGTTCAGAATAAAGCCGGGAAAAATCCATTCACTTTTTTTGTGAATTATTCATTAATATCTATGTGTTCTGCTATATATTTATCCTCTCACAGTTGGACCAAGGTTGCCAGCAAGTAAAGTCAGTTCTGCTGCCCAAAGGAAGGGGAGCTGGATGCGGGAGTTTCACTACGCTGAAATGAGGAGACAGAAGGATGGGGCAAACAGGAGGAGGAAGCGGCAGAAGCACCGGGACAAAGGCCACTCCTGTTCCCGTTACCACCGGAGCCCCGGGGATGCCCTGAGGGCACCGGCACCGGCACCGGCACCGGCACCGGCACCGGCACCGGCACCGGCACCGGCACCGGCACCGGCACCGGCACCGGCACCGGCACCGGCACCGGCACCGGCACCGGCACCGGCACCGGCACCGGCACCGGCACCGGCACCGGCACCGGCACNGGCTCGGGCACAGCCCGGTGGGAGCAGTGCGGCCCAGCCCGGCCCGGCGGGAACCGGAGCCCCGCGCGGACCCGTCCCAACCGCGCCTTGCCGCCCACCGCGGCGGAGACAACCTTGGGCCGCCCCGTCCCAGCCCAGCGCTCACTCGCACACAGAGGTGGGTGAAGCTCCCCTTGTGCCCGAGCACCGCTTGGTGCAGGCGGGGCAGAGGCCCCGGGGTTCCTCGGAGAGCGGGCCGGGCGTGGTGTGGTACCTGTTGCCTGAATGCAGGACCGAGCCCTGTGCGGGCATGTTCCCAGCGGGTGGGAGAAAACCGTGCGACTGAGCTCCATGGGCTGCCGTGCTAGGTGAGGTAGCTGAACATACCATCTCTAGGCTTGCTTCCATAAGTCAGTCCAGCATTAATTTGATGAGAATTGAGGTGCTTTATGCACCACTTTATAGCTGAATTGTCAAACTAAAGCTTACGGCCAACTATACTCATTAGTGCTTTCAAAGGCAAGTCTTAACCTGTTTCCAAAAGTTGTAATTTTGCGGTTTGGGTATGTCAAATTGTATATGTTTTTGTTATGTCACAGTCTTCTGGAGCATGACCCTTTCCACACAAGACTGAGTTCACTGTCTGGCAAGGAGAGTAGTTTTTACACGTTGTCTTATTTGTCTTCATATCAGCGTCTTCCAGGAGGGTTCAACTTAGTTGTCTCGGAGAGGTTTTGGCCAGTCTCTTGATTGAGAAAGTTGGTATGGAGATGCCTCTGCAGGGAGGACTGATGGAGAGGTAGACTACCAGGTGTTTTGAAACAAGAATCATAAACATGCTTATTGGTTTGCTTACTTTTTGGAGGGGCACAGCCTTCATGAGGAGCTTTGTATGTGTGGATGTCCTTGTGATAATGTGCTTCTCCTTTGTTGCCTTTGAGCAGAGGATGTCAACACACGAGAGTCACCTGCCAGACAGCATCCAAGAACAAGAGTCTGCCACTACTTCAAGCAATGATTCCCTGCATAATGATGAGGACTTGGGAACTGAACAGGAAAATGGCATTTGTGACAATGGTGTGGGTAATAGTGTCGGAATTCCCAGCTCTGACTGCCAGGCTTCCACTTCCATGGCTGTTCCTTTGGAGGTGCCCAGAAGAGGACATCCCCTTTTGCAGATCGACAGGCAGCAGATTCAGTCTGTCTCGTGTAGTGCACATGCTGCTGAGCTCAAAGATTTAGGAGTTGATGTCTATGACCAGGATGTGTTGGAGCAAGGAGTTCTTCAGCAAGTAGATAATGCAATTAATGAAGCAAATAAAGCAGCAAAAATAGCTAATGCATCGAAAGAATATGAGTCGGTACTGGAGGATTTAAGGTAAATTGTGTTTTTTCTTACTGTTCCTTTCTGCTACTGGCAATCTGGTGAGACTTGGTATCTCATGTTTTTAAAGTCTTAAAGAGGAGAAGATGTTTTGAAAGTGCTTGATTACATATACTCTCTGGAGTCACTGACCTTTTAAAAATGAAGAAAATATTTTTCACATCAGACAATGCTTCATTGCTCTTATTTGACCAACCTAGTCATGCATCAAAGCAACAGAATAGAGTACATCTCCTTTTTCTGCTTTGTCTCCTACCTCAGCAAGATGCATCTGTTTTCTGGGCAGTGGAGAATGGCATTATACTCTGTTATTCAAAGTTACAGTCAGAAAAGTATCACTTCCTCAATTCTGTATGTTTCATGGGGTCATCTGCTTTATATTCCTTCTGTAACTTGGATGACTCCATCTCATGAATGTCCTACAACCAAAACAGCCTTATCACAGGTGTTTGTAAGGAGTGTTTAATGATACCTTAAAAGAATCAAATGCTTAAGTAACATTGATACTATTGATAGTAGAAGACTTTGAGGAATAGGAGCCAGTAATCTTTCAATTTTTGATCTCCCTTTCTGTTTCTAGTCTCATTGTAGGGTTACTGTATGAACTATTGCAGGTAAATTATTCTACCTGCATAGAACGTACATTTCACTGTAATGTATTAATGCTGGTTTTTTAGTGCTCAAGAGTGCTGTAGGTCTCAATTACATGCACTTCAATAATTTTCCAGTTTGGATGTGGAGATGTGAAATTAAATAAGTTTATAGCACTGAAATCTAATATCAGGTGTTGTGGAGCAGAACATAATGAGTAAGGTGGTATTGAGAGAAGGAATGGAGCAGCATAACCACTACAATCAGAGTATGTGGTTATTGAAAGAGTGGTGCACAGCACTGTTAATTAGTTTATATTTCTTGTTTTTCTTTCAGAAGCATCCTAAGATTTTTCTTATCCTTCTATTTTCACCTTTCACTTCATGTCGTGCAACAAGACTTACCTGAGGGAATGCAGATGGTTTATGCAGATTTGCAGAGCCTTGTCTGCATGAGATGTAGTGTGAGAATCTGAAAGTCAATTTTTGAGAAAATTAACAAGTGTAGCTGACTTTGAGCAGAGGGACTAACAAAACTTAGACATGAGTAAAGGATGATAGACTTGCTTAAAATCCTGTAGCACAGTGAATGCATGACTAGAGAAAAAATCAGGCAAGAAGTGTTTTTTGAGTAGTTGGCACAGAGTTCATGGTAGAAGCTGCATGACTCTATAATATACACACAAATTTAAGCAGAAAAAGAAGAATTAAAATGTTTGGAGCTAAATCTTGTTTAAATTCCAAAATCCTGTTATTTAAAGTTTTGTAGAAGAAGAGAGTGTCAAGAGACTCCAGGGCCAAGAAAGCAAAAGCCAAAATTAGGAGTTGTGCAGAAAGATGATGTACTGCAAAGCAGCACAATTGGAGAAAGACAGGAGATGGTTCAAAGCTGTTAAAAGAGAATGGAGAAGTGACGATGGCAGTGATTGCTGGGGAGCTGGTAGAATATATCTCCTAGGAAGGATAACAGTGGTAGAATTCAGATTAGAGCTGGAAGTAAATGTGGCCCAAAGATTTCCTCCCTGGCAACAGTTGAGGCTTCCTTAGTGCTTTTCTTTGCATATGGGGGAATGATAATAGACTTGCTTTGCAGGTCTTGTGGACAGTTGTCTGACTTTTTTGTGATGCTTTGAGATTCTAATTTGTGTATCCTTATGAAGTATTCTGATACATGTATTAACAAACAAATGGATGGTGGGGCAGTTCCTTCTTCCTTGCAAATGAATTTCTGTATATAATGACATGAAACCATTAAAACCATTTTAGAAAATGAAAACATGGGCTTTCCCATTTACATTTTTAGTCTGTGTTTTGTTTACCTTGAATAATGAAAACAACCACTCTTGCTTGTCATCATCAGACTTGTAACTTTTGAGTACTAAATACCACAGTGGTTGTTCATGTTCTTCTGGAATTTTACTATTAGCAAAATTCAGTTTAAAAATATGTTATGATGTACAACTTTTTAATGTGTTTTGTATTTCCAGTGTTGTTTAAATATATTTTGCTTATTCATAATATATTAGACCTTTAGACCTTTTTAAGTCTTACGGTAAATCTCCTGGAATTTTTAAATTGTGTGAATTGAGAATGTGCTATTTTTCTTTCTAGAATTTACCAGTTCATTGCAATCTTACTATTTTTTCAGATCATGTACAACATCTCTGAGACATATAAATAAAATTATTGAGGAACTTACACCTCAAGCTGCTGACAACAAAAATATTAACAGAAAACTAGATTCTGTAAAGCGGCAAAAATATAACAAGGTAATTGGATTACAGTAATTTCCTGTTCACAATACTTAGTTTGTACTTTGTCTTAAGGTTTGGGTTTTGTGATATAAGTCTTAATTATGTAGTCCAGAGTCAGTCTAGAATTGCTATTCCTTTCTTTTGAAATGGTTTCATACTACTTAAAGAATTTAAAGTGCTGATTTTTTTTTTTTTAAGTTTTGGAACAAGGTGTAAAACTGAACAGGGCCTGTTCCAGGACCTGTTCAGAAGATTGATTTGCATTAATTTAATTAAAACCGTCACCAGCAGTATTGGGAGAGCTGACAAAGCCTTGTTGGGGCATGATTCAGTAGTTTAACTAAATCTCAGGTCTCATGGTTATTCCTTCCCTGTGTTCTTTTCCTTAACCCTCTTTCATTATCTGTATCTTTTCAGTACACACAGTTTCTCTCTCTTTAGTGAGATTGTCAGAAACTGCAGCAGCTTTCTTCTGCCAGAGCAGTGAGTTAAGGGGGCTGTAGAGCAATCCAGCTGGCATCAGGGTAATGTAGGCAATAGACCTTTACAGCTGTGAATAGGAAACAGATTTGAGAAAAGAGGAAATTGTGCTACTCAGCTGATTAGCACCTTGATCAGCTCACTGTCTGCTGGAAATTCACCCAATACTTTCTCTAATGATAAACCTGACTGTGAAACTTACTGTCCTTTGCCCTCAGAAGGCCAGTCTTAGGTCATTTGTCACTGACTCGTTCACTTACAGTTTTTTAACCTTGCTAATTTCAGCAACCCAGATAATACTGTGCTCATAATTGAGCCAATTAAGAGAGTAATGGGGACAGTACAGAGCAGTGGCGAAGGACCAGATAAAAGTACCTGGAAGTAGTAGGAAGAAATGTGTTAAACCAGACTTACCATTAAGGAATGATCACTATTCTCCATGTTTCCATACTGCTTGAAGAGATTTACACACGTTAGTTCAGGGGAAGTTCAGACCTCCTTGCAAGTTCATTGTTAACCATCTTTGAAGTGAAAGAAAAAAAATCTCCTTTTGAAAATCATTAGCCATAAAAGTGATCCTAATAACCTGAATTTTGCAATGGATTTGTTTTTTACTGGAGTGTGTGCCTTTCTAGGTAAGGAAATATTTCCAAACCACAGAGTTACAAATGTGAAGGTTACCTTGCCTGTGACTTTGTTTTACTGGTTATAATGTTCTGTTTTACAAATGAAAGTTAGCAACATCAAGGAATCATGCCATCACAACTAGCTATATTATTGTGGATATTACAATCAGAAAAAGGTGTAACAGAAGAATTACTAGTTAAAAATGATTTTCATAGCAGTAATAAACTATATTCCTTACGTAATCTCTAACATTGATCTTTTGAAGTCATTTCACTTTTTATTTTTTGCTGTTAAATTAGCTGTGACCACTCCTGAACTAACCATGGACAAACACCTATCAGGATGTTGGACTGATTTACAATTTCAGTTCCTTTGTAGCAAAACATTCCAAAACTTCTGGGATGATGAATAAATCTTAGTAAATCTTATGGCTGTTATTTGTGGCTTAGTAATCATGAACAAATCTCTTGGTTTTCTCTGTGCATCTCTGCAGTCTGCTTTGATGGCCTTCCTTCACTAGAATCAACACATAAAATGGCCTTAAAAATGTACATAAAAATGCAATGTGCACATGAATTTTATGTGTGAACAGCCTGATCTTACTATACATATATGGTAAGATAATCATACACCCAAAATTGTGTGTCTCTTCTGGGATGGAGCCCTACAGGTATAATGGTGACACTTTTTTCCACTTTTTTTTTTTTTTTTTCTCAAGTGTGATATTGTAAATATTTGAATATGAGATGCTGTTTGAAAATACTGAAAATATATTAAGTGTTGTTTAAAAGGTTAGCAAATTTATAAAGCAGATTAAAAATGAAATTACTTCTGTAATTCTTGTTGAAGGAGCAACAGCTGAAGAAGATAAAAGCAAAACAAAAACGTCTTCAAGGAATACTTGGTTTAACAGAGTTTGCTGATGAAACAAATGAGATTGAATATGAGGAAGATGAAGGTATGTATAAGAAAAGGCTGAAAGTTCTTTCTGCTTTGATGTAATGCCTTTTGTTTGTTTGTTTGAAACTATTTTGTAAGATTTTTGCCAGTAAGGAAATAAATTTCAGTGGTTGTCTTTCAAAGAGAGTTAAGAATACTTTCTCTGTACACCTGCAGATTTGCAAATCTTGGCATATTCATGTGGGAAGTTTTAAAAAATGGATGTTAATCTGTATTCAGCTGTGTAGGGATGGCTGAGGCACATTAGAGTATTGGGCTTAATAAATTGGAAATCCTAACATTTTTTTCACAGCTAATTTGATAAAGATGACTAACATCATGATTGAATTACATTTTATATGCTGGATGCTATCAATCAGCATTAACAAAATTGGTTTTTCTTACTGTTGGGAAGTATCACTAAAAATGGGAGGGGGAAGTGCTTCTTTTCAGGCTGCAGTGTGGTTTTTAAAATTAAAGATAAGGTTTCTTCCAGAGCAGGATATATGTTGCCTCAGTGTTTTACTAGGTGTTCTTTCTCTCTGCAAACTTAAGCTTGGCCACAGTCAGTAACTTGCAGTATTCTGCAGGGCAAATTTGGGTCCCACTGGTGTCTGCACATCACCTTTGGGTTATATTGTTGTTTGCTAAGGTGAAAAAAACTGTGTGCTGTTTGACCCTTGCACATGGGGCTGCAGTAGATTCCCATCTTGCAGAGCTCATGCTTCTCTCCTGATCAACAGCATTTAAAGAAGTCAAAGCTTCAGTTAACTTTCTCAGTAGAAAAGCATCTTAAATCTTGTTTTCTTTGGAGGGCTCATGCAGCAAAACTCAGGCACCCAGTGTTTGTTAAAATGTAACTAAAAAGTGAGTGGAGCCCAAAAGGAGAAACAGAGCAGTTCTAGTAGGAAGGGGTGGAGATGAAGGGGTTTTCATGCCTGATGCTCTGTTGTTACTCATTAAACATATGATAGACACAGTGCTTTAAAATGGGACATTTAAAGCTGTGCTAGCAGTTCTGATAGACTTATTTGGAAATCCTGGGCCCTAATAATAGACTTCAGGCCAAAATTCACCTTCAGCTTGCTGAATTCAAGAGCTTTTCTTTCTCTTTGGTTTCAAACGCCAGTTACAGTTGTTGTGTAGTAACTGAAAATGCTCTTTTATGGCAGAGTGCTGTGCAGCCAATCTGACTTTAAAAGTCATCATCTTCATATTAGTATTGTAGGCTAGTAAGAAAAGTTTTGGGATTTTTGGTTTGTTATTGTTTGTTATTTTTTGTTGGGTTTTTTTGAAGCTTATGGTTGGACAGCCTGTATTTTGTGAGATTTTTGTCTGTTCTGGTGTGGTAATCAAAATGTCAAATTTTAAGCTTATGAGTAGGACTGAAAAATCAGTAATAAAATTGAAATGGGCAATGTTGCCGCAGATGAGAACACAGTGGTTTCTTGTACTGAACATGGTGACATGGGGTGGAATTGACTGCAAAGGTGGTACATTAGAGTTCATGTATCATTGATAATTGTAATTTTATGATAGTTCTTGCTGCTGTGTGTTGTTTCAGAAGTATTTGCATTTTGATGGTGTGTATAACACCCTTGTTCCTGTGTTTTAGTTATACAAAAGATGTTGAAAGCATGCTGCTGCATGTTCTTTTGTTGCAGAACCTGGTCCATCATCCCTTGGCAGTATGCTTATGCCTGCTCAGGAAACAGAGTGGGCAGAGCTCATTCGAACTGGTCAGATGACTCCATTTGGAACTAAAATACCTCAGAAGCCAGAGAGGAAGGCACGACAGTTAAGACTAAACGAAGCATCTGATTTTGAGAAGTACTTAGCAGACCAAGCTAAGCTGTCATTTGAAAGAAGGAAGTTATCCCGTCACAAAGGAGCAAAGAAGAAAGCACAAGCCAAAAACGTTCAGTGTGCAGCTCCTGCAGCTGCCACAAAGGAAAAATGTGGTAAAGCCCTCTCAAAAACAGATAAACGCTTAAAGAAACACTTGAGAGAGCTTCAGAAGCATGCCCTTCAGATTCATTCAAAGGCCAGGATTCCCAAGGAAAAGAAATACCCTGAGGCCAAGAAGTTGAGGAATGAACAAGAGGATGATAGTGGGGAGTCTGAGTATGTACCTGATGAGGAGCTCTTTGATCCAGAGGCAGCAGAAGAGGAAGAACAGGCATCTTCTCTTGCTGAGAATGATTCTGATTATGAACTTAAGAGTTTATCAAGAAAAAGAAGAAATTTAGTGAAGAAGGGTTTTAAAGAAGCTGAAAATGATGCTGACTTTGTTCCAAGCTCTGAGGAAGAAGAGGAGCATACACCAGGGAAGCACAAAGTGAGACGATGGAGAGATGATGGAGATGTGGACTATTATAAACAGAGACTAAGGTTAGTCCTAGACATTTTTATTAGTAATACTAATAAATTAATATGTTAAACATGGAAAGAACTATGTCTGTTATAGACTGCTAGGGAATGTGTTGAAGTAAGGCAAATGAGGTAGTCAGAAGAATCATAGATAACGTTCCAGAAGGATTCAGACGTGGAGCTTAATTACAAGAACTTCACTGTTAAATTTTTCTTGTTGTTATAGGTCCTTATTTGGATCACCTGTGCTATTCTGTGATTTATGAAATTTGTATAACCTATGTGTTGGTGATCACAGGCATATTGTCTCTCTTCTAGTATAGGCCTTGAGCTTCACATAATAAACTTCAGTTTGTTGATGGCATGTGTACTTCTAGTTAGTCACCTTTACTGAATATCCTTCAGGTAGTTACATAGTCCTCTAGAAAATCATGGAACTTGAAAACAGCTTCTCTAGAGTGAAAGGAAGAACATATATTAGAACTGTCAGTGAAGGGTGATTGGTGATAGTGATAAACCCCAGCACAGGAATTTGATTAATGCTTGGGAGGCTCAAATTTTACACTTCTATGGAAATATAAAATCTTAGGGATTTAAATGATGCCATGTCAGAGATGGAATCAAGAACTAGAGGTATAAACCATCTCTCCTGTGGTGAGAGCATGAGTTGCTGTGGAGGAAGAGGTATCTTCTGGTAGCAGAAGTGCTCTCAGTTGAAGATCTTACGTAGGAAGAGCCCAGCTTCATTTTCACATCCCAGGTTACAAAGGCAGATCAGGAACTGGTATAAGGCAATAGGTTTGCAATCCCAGGATGTTGCTTTTCAAAATTAAAGCATAGTTTATTGCTCTTGAACAGAAATTTCAGCAAGAGTCTAATCTGAACAATGTCTAAAGGGTCAAAAAGAAATACATTTTCTATTGGATGCAGTAACAAAAATTAATTGTTCTTAATCAGTAAAATATTTACTGTTTTATTGAGTAAAACTGTATTCTTCACATTTAAAGTAGACCAATATTAAATCATTTTTAATTCAGTGTTTTCATCAAGAGTAATTTATTTTGATTGAAAGTTTTAATATGACTCACAGTTTAAATTCATTCAAAAACGTTTTTTGAAAACGTTTTTTAATAACGTTAAGATTGTGACAATTTATCCTTAGCAAAGTCATATCATAGACTACATTTCTTTTGGTTACTGAAGTTACAATAAAAGCCTAAATGAATTTTAGAAATATCAATAACTGTAATTGCTACCAAAACACTACATCTCTTAAAAATTTCATAGCTACAGTTATTGTGGCTGTTAAGCTGCAGCTGTCCACATTGATGTTTTTATGCTGACACCCCCAGGTAATCTTCATTATGGGAAATGCCATGAGAAAATAAAATGTAGTGAATTAAGAAACATATTAAGAATGCTGTAGAAATGCTGTCATTTGCTTACATTTATATCTTGTTTCATGTCAGTTTTACTTTTGAATGCAAATGAATGGGTGAGATTATGGTATATTTTACCCGTGAGAGAGGCAGAGGAAAGTCCTTCAGGATTACTTTATTCTTCTGAACATCTAGTCTTGTGCTTGGCAATGAATTCAGTCCTACACTCTTAGAGACTGAAAATGAGTTTCCTTAACATTAAAACTTTTTGGAGATGGGGCTTCAAGAGATTGGTCTGTGTCAAGGGGAAACTACATTGATATTGTTAAAGCATGATAATTAGCTAACTGCATGATTGCAGAGCATCTCTAGAACAAGAGACTGTCAGAACAGGAGCTGTTGTCTGTAGGAAATGTCAAGCAGGAGAGCAGCCGACTCTTCCCTGTCCTTCTAAAGGCTACTTCCAGAGCTTTGTCTAGTCACTCAAAGCAAGGTGTGAGCAATGGAACATGAAAAAGTAAAATTGAGCTATGCAGAATCAGCTTAGGATATCAGGAATTCCAGGGTTTTTCTCTTGTGTGGATCTTGCCTTTCTCTAGTTACTGTTACTGCAGCCATGTTGCTGCGTAAACATGCAGGTGAACAAAATCTTCTGTTCTGAAAGGTCAATGCCTAAGGTGAATTCATAGCTTGCTAGAATAGTGAACAGTACCAGGGAACATCAGGGTTATGGAGAGTAAATAGCATACTGTCATCCACTTATAGATAAATCAGATATTCACTGAAAATTAGTATATTGTCATTGCCAGCTATCCATCATACTGGCTATTACCAGCTGAACCCAGAGTCTTAGGTAATCAGTCTCTAGGATGGCATGGAATGTCTTAGAGACTTGATCCCCATCACTACAAATGTTCCCCCTTCCTCCTTCTTCCCCCCACTTTATGTACTGAGCATGATGCCCTGTGGTCTGGAATATCCCCTTGGTCACTTGGGGTGACCTGTCCTGGCTGTGTCTCCCCCCAGCCTCCTCTCCAGTGTGGCAGCACAAAAAGGCCTTGGCTCTGTGTGAGCCCTGCTGAGCAATGACAACAACATCTCTGCATTATCAGCCCTGTGCTCAGCACAAATCCAAAACACAGCCCCATACCAGCCACTGTGAAGAAAATTAACTCTACTTCATCCAAAATCAGCACATCAGGTCATGGCATGGTCAATTTGTTTGAAGACTATGGAAAGATGAATATGAACCTGTTTTTCAGCTTCTTTTACCTAGAAACACAAAATACTAGTAACCTTAAATGCCTATAAAATGTGTAGGAATAAAACTTTGTTTTCTCAAAAAGAAAACTGCTACATGTTTTGGGGTTTTTTTGTATTATTCTCAAGATTTGCAGATATGGAAACCCCAAAATATCAAGATTTTGTTTATAATATTTGAAGTTTTCCTTTACATGTATTAAAATGCCAAGCATAAGTATAAAAAAGTAATTTTTTTTCTGCTTATATGTAGTTAATATGTTGCATTATTGATATCAGTATGGTGTCAGTATACGGTGATAACTTGGAGTCAGAATAAACCTTAGCATCTTTAATACACTCTTCCCATACCAGTTTGTATCTGCCTGCTGCTTCAAGGAAGGATTTACATGTCATATTATGGGAGATCAGTACCATATCTGTGTTTTCTTGTGTATTCTGTATAGTTTGTGGAGTACAGTTGTTTGACTTCTATTGCTGTCAAGTGCACAGGGGCAAGGCTTGGAAAGCTGCTTCATTTCTTGTCTCTCAAGTGATATCCAGGCAGTCGAGTAGCAGGATGTCTTGACTGTCAGTATACAAAGCAGTTGATTCAGAAAGAAAAAAATGTGTTAAATTAAATTGGTTTTCATAGATCAGTTTTCATGTGCTAGCTTTCTTTGATGTGTCTGAGTTACTGAATCTCCATGTTTCAAAGTTGTAAATTAAAAAAGGATTAAATACTACCTTTCCTGAAAGATACTTTCTTAAAGCATTCTTACTGCTCTTTAAAGTGACAAAGCCAGGACACAAATGAAGATATATTTTCTCTCACTCACCAAGTACACCTTTCATTCTAAACTCAAGTGTGTAATTGTCTGCATCAGTCTTAATTTACTTATGGAGGCTTGTGGTACTAACTGCATGTATTTCATCTGTTAGGACGTACCAATTAAATCCACCCATATAGACCATAAAAAGCTAGATCAAAAAAGCAATACTGAATGCGTCAATTTAGCAAATTAGAATAATCTGTAAGGGATTCTTAGCTGTATAAAATATAAAACGTATTGTGCTTCACAAATGCAAACTATATTAAATACTCAGCTTGGTTCCTGACTGATTTTTGTTTTTTTTTAAAAAAAAGTCAAATTGTGCTCATTACTGTTTTGGGTGCAGAATTTCTTTCTAGGGTATTGCAGTAAGTGGGAAATGGGCTTAGTATGGGAATGCATTCTTATATAAAGGAGAAATTTGATTGTATGATATATGGCTTTCATACTTTACTTTCAGGTATAAAATTATATTTATGCCAGTGACAATGGACAATATAAGACAGATGTCTCAAAGGTCATGCTTCTGTATTAAAGAGACTTTGGTTATCTAGTAAAACTTGTATTTTTTGATTGTCTAGGCATACTAATGATGTTTAACTGATATATGTGAGGAATATATTCACCAAATGGGCAGTAAGTTACTGTGTATTTGAGTCAAAGATGATGACCAAAGTCTCCTTCCAAAGTCTGACTTCTGGAGAAAGAAGTAGAAGACTAGATTAGCCAACAGACTTACCTGGTCTTGGAAATAATGTTTGTCTTCCCATGGCTTCAGCCATTTGGATATTCACACTTTTCTAAATAAAATAGTGACATTTCAGTGTAGAATATCTTAATGGTGTGTGTTACATTAAGCCTTTCAGAAACTGAATAGCTGATTCAAACTTTGAAAGTTGTTTGTGGTAACAAGTTGCTGCTATTTCTTTAAACTGGTAATTGATGGCTAAAAACCTTTGGAAGAGATGTAATACTTCAATGAAGTAGCAGAGCATGTAAAAAAGGAAAGCTTTTTAAGGAAAATTAAGTACAGGGTTTATTAGTTTAAATTCTAAATGTATATATTTTCCATGTATAATTTTAGGAGAAATCCCGACATCAATCACACTTCCTGAAGAAAATCTAGTAGTTGTATGGAGGTGAAGTGCCTGAATTCCTGGACAGCTTCGAGTTAACCTCGGAGTTTCCTCTTGGCTGTTCTTGGATCACTTTTCCCAATGCACACTAGAGGGCAATCTGCTCCTTCCCAGGGGAGGCTGCCGCTCCAGTGCTGGCTGGTGGTGATTCGTGTTGGAGTACAAAATTCATAGCTAACTTTTGTACAAATTATTGCCCTGCTTGGGTTTAGTATGGATTGTTTACCTAGATGTCTCTTTGGAAGCTTCGTAATCTGTAGTTATTTTGATTTTAGTGTGTTAAGTAGGAATTTCCTTCCTTGGTTTGAGTCCTGTCATAACCCAGTCAGATGAAATAATCAAGTTCTAGCATGTCTCAGTTCCAGTAGTGATGCAGCCTGAAGCAATGACTGTCAGCATTTGTCGATTTGAATTCCTTTTTCTGGAACTCAGAAAAGTAAGACCCTCAGCACCTGATAGCATAACATTGTAGTGCTGAAGAGACATAAATACATTTTTATGCTGTGACTCTAGAATGTATCATATCTGCCTCCTAGACTCCAGACCATGAGTGTAATTTTTCTAAGTCAAATATTTAGCAGACTGCTAGTCTAAGAAAGAGATTTCCATTCCTGTTAGGATGGGTTTATAAAAGAGGAAAACACTGGCACTTCATGTATTTTTAGTAAGTTCTTTTTTACTACTTAGTTGGATTCATGATTTCTTGTGATGAATTAAGAAGAATCTGATACAAACATTAGCAAATCATCAGTTTTAAACAGCAAACTGAAGACTGTCTTTGTTCATCTAATTTTTTCCCTATATATGCTCTTTTTTTCTCTCCATCATTATTTTTGCTTCTGAAAACATCTTGACTTAAGAGATCAAAATATGCTTCAGTGAAACTGGCTCTCTAAACCTGACCAGCATTGTGTTGTCTTAGCTTTTCCATGCTTTAATTCTTGGCAGTGATTGTAACTTTGTGTGTTTGGAGATGGTGGTGTTTATTTTGAGTTAATAGAAAAATACCAAGTTTGTGACTAGTTCCATAAAGACATATATATGCTCTTTTCTCAAAAGTTTTCTCAAAAGGTACTACTGAAAAGTCCATCTAGAAGCTTCATATAATTAGGTTTTTTCATGAGAAAAAGTATATGATTGTGTTGCTTGTACATGAAGTGTTGAACTTCTTCCCTGCTCTCTTATTCCTAACACAAGTGTTTTTAAACAAGTATGCTAGACATGCAGAGACCATTAAGTGGAAGTTTGCTTTTGCACTGCATCCAAAACAGTAGTATATGGATGTTTTTAATCTGTTGTGTACCTTGCCATTTTCTGTAGGGATTTTGTCAGTTTATCCAGCACATTCAGTGTGGCTGCAGTAAATGGCGCTTTCAGGAGAGAATTCCAGCAAAACCCAAACGGTCAGTGAAGTGCTGTGGGTTGAGTAGTACCAGCTAGAATACACTTTACCATAGAGGCAGATGGGTTTGGGTCACTGAAACACAAATTCATCATTTCGTTGGAATGTTGAAGATCCTTTGGTACTTTTTCAGCAGTGGGGGAATGATGGGACAGGAAGGTAATTCTCTAAGCTGCCTGGAGTCCAAATAAGATGAGGCTGCACACTGCAAATCACACTGTAATTTCAAAACCTCATAAAACTCATTCTCTTAGTAATGACTGCTTTATAGATTTAGAGCATGTCACCCTGAAGATGGTGATGTTTTCAGCTGAGTCTTCTGTATAAGATTATATACTGCTTCACATTTCTCTATAGGAAGGAAGTTAAATTTAAGTAATTGGTTAAATTAATAAAAGAGCTTTGGAATACCTAAACTTTATCAGTCTTTTGGAGGGGAGGTAAGGGGAAGGATATTTAGGAGTTGAAAGTTGCCAGGCTTTTTGGTGCTGTTAACTGTTGATTCCATTATATAATTTTTTTTGTCTGTAGAAAATTGTAACTAGCTATAAAACATGTAGCATCTTAATATATCAGATATTTCAAGCATTTACATGCATAATTCTCTCCTCCGAAGGATTGCTATTTTAAATCATGACATCAGAGCATGCCTTTTTTTTTTTTACCTGATTGAAATTCAGTGTCATTTTTGTACAGTATCTTTTCCATGCTATAATTGAGTGTTGATTCCTTGTATCGCTCCAGGAAGTGGCAAAAAGAACGTTTGGAGGACAAAGAACGTCAAGCAGCTGAGGAGCTTTCTGAAGAAAGCGACGTTGAATTTGAAGAGGGTTTCAAAGTACCAGGATTTCTCTTCAAAAAGCTTTTTAAGTATGTATTGTGTACTTTATTTCAATATTATGCTGCTGTGTTCTGTTAATAATATTAGTAGCAATAGTCATGGTGAGTTCTAGATGCCCTTTGCTCTAACTTTTACTTCAGTGAATGATGGCTCAACTTTTCTTTCAATTGTTTCAGGAAGATTCTTTCTTTAAAAAAGATTTCAGGATCAAACTTCAGTGACATTAACTTAGGATTAAAGCAATTATATGAAAATACAGGTGATAAACTGGCTGATGTGAAAATTGTAAATGTGTATTAGCTAAACTATGACTTGAGAAGCTCTCCTTGTCTCTTTTTATAAATGATTTCTTTTATTGATGTGTGCTTGCTCCTAATTCAGGTGTGGAGTGCTAGAATAAGTTTACTTTGAAACATAAGATATTGGCAAGATGTGATAAAAGATAATAAGAAATATGGTGTTTCTCTGGTTGAGTGGAGTGGAATTTTCTGCCAGTAAAAAATATGGAGAACTTTAAGTAACTACTAAGAGTTTTTCCAAAGTAACTACTTGTAATTCATGTTATAAAATAATCTTGAACATTTTGCCAGGTAAAGTTTTAAAATAATAGAGAATAATATCTTAGTTCATTTGGTAGATGGAAAACACTGTACAACTCATTCTTTAGTTATTTAATGCTTAATTACAGATTTCAATGTAACTGTTTTCTGTTTCAGTTTTTTAAAACATGATGCCCAGTGATGCTTTCAAGTTCATCTCAAAGAAAAAATTACAAGTTAACAACTGACCAGTTAATTTTATCCATAATCTCTCCCTTAAATTTAATGCATAATAATTCAGTTTTCTTGGCAACATTTCACACAGAAGGAAAAACATCTTCTCTTTCAAAAACAAACTCGCTTGAAATCTGACTGTAGTAGAAAGCCCTGGTTTATAATGGGAGGGTGTGGTATCCCTTCCAAGAGAACCACTTAGTCTTGACCTCAAAGAAATTACCACTGTTGTCCTGTAGTCGTCAGAAGGAAAGCACTAGCTCTGAAATGGGATTGAATTAATGGCTTGGTTGCTGGGACCATGCAGAGCCAATATGTGGTCTCCAGTTGTTTATGTGAAGGTACTGCACAAGTATTCATCTTGAGGACGGATGTGTGGTCTGAGCAACCCGAAGGGAAATGAAATAGAGCAGTCACTAGAAATTAATCTTGAGGATGCAAGCCTCACTAATGAAGGGTATCCCTGCAAGCATGAGTCAGTTGGCAAAACTTCTTAAGTGGTTAGAAAGATCAATTGAGTTGAATGATTTGTCTGACTTGTAACTTAAATGCTGAAATCTCCAGTGCAGGAAAGCCCATAGTCAATAGGCATTAAACTGTTGAGTTCTGAGCAAGTTTAGTACAAAACATGGAAGAATATTGACCCAAGGACATGTATAGCATATACTTTAAGTGATCTTCCTGCATAGTTACATTCAAAAGAAGTTAGCTCGCTCATGCTGGAAATAGGAGACCCTCAGGTTTGTTCTTTGGTAAACCTGTTCAAGTGGAGAGTCTGTTTTTTCCATGCACACTTGTCTGCTTTGCTAAGCAATGAGCAGGAATAGCATTGATGCTGCTGTGGAACAAAACTGAGCAGACCTGCAAACATTGCCTTTTTCTGTCTGCTCTAAGCCTGAGAGAACGCTCTCTGTATGAAAAAGAAAACAGCTTTCATCACTGTTTGCTTCCAGTGTGTGATTTCCCTGATAAATCTAAAACACAATTTTGTCTCTGCAGCAATGCAGCTGAACTCTGGTATCTGCTGTGGTGAATTATGAAGGATGCATCACAGCATGATTGCTCATGTGAAATACAGTACAATATAACTATTTTGGAAGGCCAGCAGTACTTTTATTTACTTCCAGAATATTTTTGGAATTAAAAAACAAAACAAAAAACACCATAAAAATTGGTGCAATAAAAGTGTAAGGTTGAAAAGAATTAATTATCTTTCTGTATAACCACAAAAATGGAGGATGATGTGTTACTTTAACTTTTGAATACTTACAGTTATTACATGTTTATGATTTCACAAAGAAAGCACCTGCATCTTTCCTGTTTTCATATGATCATGGACCAGAATTTTTCACAACCTTAATTACCTACTGTGAAACTTTCTCAGGAGAAGAAAGGAGAGGGAGAAATATGCTTATAAGTTCATCTAATTTTAAACCTCTGTTTGTAATCCTAAAAAATAATACAAATTTATATTAGGAAGTTATTGAATGGTTATCTTCTGAAGACAAATGCTAAACATTTGTCTTGGGGGAGCACCTTCTGACTGGAATTAGGGTTATCTTTAATTCTTTAATTTTCGTGAGAAGATGTTTTGTCTTCATAAAATGTAGTAATGATAGCATCTTAATCCAATTATAGCTAATCTTGCAAGCCATTTCATAGTTGTTTTATAGATTGCTGCATTTTAAGGTGAATTAATTTCTAATAAAAGGGTTTCTTAAGGGCTTTGTGGCATGATGCTTTTGAGACACTGGCAGATAGTGTGATGTCTGAACCATTAGATGTGTTCTTTGATCATCTTTTTTTAACTACTCAAGCCATTTGTTTGTCTCCATTTAGCATTCTCTAAATCCATACCAAACTCATCACAAATTGATTTTTAATAGTACTTTGTAGACACCAGTGTCATTAGCTGTCAGTAGTCCTAAATATTATTTGTTCAAGGGTGGAAACAGGATTTTGAAATGCACACAAGAAATCACCTAAAATGAATAACCCCTATTTTAAAAAAAAGTGTTTTGTCCTTTGCTGTGCTGTGCACTCCAGAAATGCATGCTGTCAAGAAAATTACCAGTAACCTTTTTTCCTGTAAGTTGCAATGCACTGAGGTACTGAAACATGTTTATTTTTTTTAATATGATTAAAAGATACGGGTTTTCATTTATTTCTTTTGTTTTCAATTTAACCCCCACACATGGTATGTTATTCCTACTGGTCTCACTATTTCATATCGTTATAAAAAGGAATGTCCTGAAGTGATTCTCAGCCCAGCATCTTATCTTCACCTTTTAGCTTGCTGTTATAAATCTTGCTTTCTAGTCCACTTCTTTTAAGTGGAATGTATTTTACCTTGTTGCTTGTATGATTTCCAGTGAAGGACTGGGAGTAGAAACTGCTCTGATGCTTTCACATAATGCTCTCCTGTATCCCATGCACTGCAATAGCTTCTTAGCCTTGTTTTTTTTCTTCATTGAAAGAGACTAAATGTTATTAAATAAATTTATGTTAAAAAACCCATGGTATGGCAGATGTGATCTGTTTTGATAGTGTTGTATGAAGTCTGTATCCCTTACAAGTCAACCTTTTCCTTCAGTTCAAGGAATGTGTTCCAAATAATATTATTTACTAGATCCTTGCATGTTGTCTTTTCTGAAAAGATAATGCTTCATAAGAGTAACTTTCCAAGTTGCTTTTAGCACTTAAAATATATATGAAATAAAATACCCTCTAATTACGATGACTGTTGGTTTAATTAGAAATGTTTTAGTGTTGCATAAAGAACAAAAGTCACATGTAATGTCTGAGTGCATCAAAAATGTATGACCTAGTAAATACAGCACTCATGTAAAACACACATCCAGCATGTTACAGTAACTGGTATGAGAACCTTGCCAGATGATTAATTCATGAGTACTTTCTGTTATGATCTGTATTATCAAACATTTGCCATCTTCTTTTTCCTTGTTTTAGGTACCAGCAGACAGGTGTTAGGTGGCTTTGGGAATTGCACTGCCAGCAGGCAGGAGGAATTCTGGGAGATGAGATGGGATTGGGCAAGACCATTCAGATAATTGCCTTCTTGGCAGGTCTGAGCTACAGCAATATGAGGACTCGTGGTTCAAATTACAGGCAAGTGCTTCTCTGCAGACTGTCAGTCTGTGGAGCTCAATTAATATTTCATCAGATGTATTACTGGTGGAGGAGGGTCCTGTGAATTATTAATGACATTTCAATTACAATATTCCTTTAATTCTTTTAGTGGGGGACATCAAAGGAAAAATTTTACGAGACAATGGAGCTGTAGGGCAGGAAAAATTAAACATGTAACACTTTTAATGAATTCCAGGCATTGATGCTTCATTTTGCAGATGAGCCACGTTAGATATTTTGGGTCAATATGGTGTCTAAGGTTACCTTCCACAAATGGATTGTTTACAAACTCAATTACATTAATACCAATAGTTTACACAATATGGAATTTTAAATTAGATGTAATACCTTTAGTTCCATTTATTAAATTTTACATTAAAATATTTGTTCTGGCAACCACGAGGTAAATGTTTTACAGGAAGTAGAGAGCTGATTTGCAATGAAAGTTAGAGTTTCTGATGGGCAGGGAATTATCCATGCCAAAAATTAGTAGTAAGAGTAAAACCAGTAACTTACACGGAGGAATTTCCACCTGCTTTTGGTTTTTTGTTGTTGCTGCTTTTCAAAACATATGCTAGTGTGACTGGCCTTGCTTGTAAAATATTTTATGGAGTTTTGTTACTAAAGAATACTTTTAAAATTTCTTCTTCATAGGTGGAATTACTGGCAATTGTTTGTGTCCTCAGATTTGCAAATGCATCCATGAATAGTACTTGATTTTTCTGCTTCTGTTGTCCTGTTTATCTAATGTAAACAGCTACATGAAATTTAGCAACTATCACAGTACTGTACTAAACAAAAACAAGTTGTATTGTCAGCACTGTCAGTGTCTTCCAGCCTGGCTTGGGTCTCTTACCTTGGTGTGTAACAAAAACCTTTCGCTACAGACTTGCCTTCATTTTTTTGAGAGGTCAGATGAGAAACCGACAGAAAGTTTATACACTGATTATTTACCCATCTGTGCTCTTCAGGATACTGAGACATAAACATAAACAGCTCAATCTCTACTTTGAGTGGCAGAGATTAATTTCTGTGGTGCTTAGGTAAATAAAAACCCATTGCCCCAGAAAAGGTGTGTTGCTCTTGCTTCCCCATTCTCTTATTTTCAGTAGGGTTTAGTTATTGTTTCAGCTTGAAAACTTGATTTGCCAGTCCTTAGCAATATTTGGTTATAATGAAACGTGTTTTCCTGTGCTAGTTTTTGAATGTTTAAAGATCATAAATATAGCATGAATACAATTTCCTTTTTCTTGGTAGTAAATTGCAGGAATAGGAACTTATGTGCAATTCTAATTGCATTCAATTAAATAACAACAAATAAAGGATACTTGTGAATTTGGGCTTTAGAAACAACAGAAGAAGAGATTTGGATTTATTGACTATATATGATATTGATCATAAGCTATTAGTGCAATGCAGCTGTGAAAAGGGGACAGAATACACTATGACAATATATTTGGAGTAGGAACAGGACAGTATTATTATCTTGGTACAAGGCAAACTAGTAAGACTTTGGTTCAAATGTTTAAAGTGTCACCTTTGTTCAAGGAAAGCAAATCTAAATTGGATGGGCGTGATTAGGAGAATGAAGGATGCCTCCTAAGTGTAGCAAGCAGAAGTTTATGATTTGTTTAGTTTTGTGAAACAGCTCAGACTGGAAGAAGCTAGATGACTCTTTTATATAAATAAATAAAAGCTCTCAAGAGAATAATAAAATGTTGGCTAGTGGAAAGTGGTTAGAGTCAGAGTAGACACAGAACAGTTTTCACACAGCCAAGTAGAGGGGGAGTGGAGTTTCTGAAAATTGATCCAAGGAGGTGTGAACTCTTTGTGTAAGCTGAGGGGGGAAAAAATGTGGATAAACCTTACATGTGAGCTTGTGTGATACAGACCAGGGTAATAAAGCTGGTTTATAGTAAGAAAATAAATATTTTCTTACTATCGATGAAGAGTGAGAAAGAAGTATGTTCTGGGAAAGCTGGCTTTTTTGTTGTAGGTATTTTTAAGAGCAGTAGCAGTGATTCTTTGGATTCGTAGCATAGCTGAAGCTATTTTTCATGTCTCCAAGTTGCCTTTTACTTTCCTTTGCATTGCAGGGAGTTTTTTAATTAGACCATGTAGGTTGTGTTACAGTATTTGTTCATAATAAGCAATGTCCAGGTTGTTGTTCTGCATATGTATAAGCTTTTCATAAAGAATATTATTTCTTCTTGTCAGCACTTTCTGAAGACATTAAGAGGTTTGGTGTTTTTAAAGCAGGGTGTTACTGGTGTCTGAGAAATCCTTTATTGCTATCAGTGTGTGATCTTGAATGTATACTGTGATCTTCTGCATTGTTTATTTATTACCACTTGGATGGTATATAGACACAAATCAGTGTATGATAACTGAAGCAACTGCCTTTGCAAAGTCATTTTTTTTCCATTTTTTAAAGAAGAAATATATTTGGAAAATAACTGCTAGTAACCACTACTTAATCTATTTCTTAAAGTATTGTTGATACTTATTTGTGGCAGTAGTATTTTTTGTTTGGCAGGTGTTCAAGGGTTTTTTCCCTTCTTAGCCTTGATAGTAGCTCTGAACTTCATAAATAGAAAGGCTTTGTTTCAGACCTCTTTAGTAATTCTCAGAAACAGTAATATAATTATGAATAAGAAGCTTATGAGACAGTTTGAGCCAAGCTCAGATCTCAACTTCCATGGATGATATATTCTGCCACTTTAGAGTCCTTGTCTTATCAATAAACTGTGGTGATGAGAGTACAGTATATTACCAACATGAAGCAGAACACCTGTGTGTAAGTCCATTTGTGAGACTCTAGCTACACATTCTCTATAACAGAAGTAATAAAATAATTGCTTGTAATGATTTCTTTTCACTTATAGAAACAGCAGTCACTAAAACTTGATTTGTAATATCACAGAAGGTAGTTCCCTTATGCCTTATTGTTTGGAGCTTTTCTATTCCTGTTTATCTTGATGCATCTGCATCCATTAACTGTTCAATGAGTATGTTCTTTTAGCAGTACCCTCTTCATCTTCCTTTAAAAAACTGACTTCCAGGAAAGCAAATTGCCAATTAATTTCCACAACTCTCATATTCCACTTAAAGTGTAAAGCATGCCATTTTAATATGTGTGTATTTTAATGAGCCAGTTAATACAGATTATTTATTTCACATTAAGGGTTTTTTTTCTTTGAATACTCTATTTTAGATACCAGGGATTGGGTCCAACAGTTATTGTTTGTCCAGCTACCGTGTTGCATCAGTGGGTAAAAGAATTCCACACTTGGTGGCCTCCATTTAGAGTTGCTGTGCTCCATGAAACTGGTTCTTATACAAAGAGTAAGGTAATGATTGAAATGCATTTTGTAATTCCTAAGGCTTCTTTTTTTTTTTTTTTCACTAGCAAAAAAAATTTCCCCTTTTGCTTAATGCTTCTCTGTAGGAAAGAGCTTGTGCCCTTTCTCTGAATATATTGAAAGAACAAAAAATCCATTGTCTTGTGTAGATTTGGTAGCAAACTGGACTAAAAGGGGAGTGACACCAAATACATGTATATTACGATAAAGACTTGTATTGCCTGAACAAATTAAACATAGTAACAGGGTTTTGGTTGAGTTTTCCTTGTGCTGTAGTCCATGCTAGGAGTTTATGACTAGACTGCTTGTACACCAGATAAATGCTTGTAGCACTTACGAATTCTCTTCTTGAATTTCTTTGCATCACTGTGTCATTGATCTGATATTTAATGTGTTTTGCATGCATGGGCAATTTCTCTTCAGTTGGTTGCTGTCAGTTGGTATCACTTAGTCTTATTTTCTCTAATGACAGAGTTACTTTGTTAGTTTTCATTGTTTCATGCAGTACCCTTTCTGTCTTCCAGTTTTCTTTGTCAGTCTCTTCATATGATGTTCTTAGTCTGTTTTTTAAGTTGGAAAGCTTGACTTGTCTGAAGTTTCAAACTTTGGTACCTTGCAGGAACAAGGAAAACTTAGATTTTTATTTCCCCCTAGCCTTATATTTTGGATGTTTAAACGGATTTTCAGGATTCAGCAAAGCATTTTTAAATTTCTCTTTAAATATTTATTGAATTTCTTGTAATAACATTAAGATTATATGGTGCTTAATTGGACTTGATTAAACGTATTATGAAGTAATTGATGCAGTTACAGTACACAGCAAAAAAGGAGTAGCACACTCTAATGTGCTAATAGTTTCCTGTTGTTCAATTAACATGGTGTGTTTTCAAGTCCTAAAAGTCTGTTGACCTCAATAACATGGTCTCATGTCTTCCTAAATTAAATCATGTGTGCTTATTTTGGGCTGTTTCTTAATTAATGGACTTGACAGACTGACTCAATTTTTTCCATCTGCAGGAATAGTAAGCTTTTCAAGATTTCACCTTCCCACTGTTGCCTTCAAATGCATATTCAACAACTTAAAATAAAAAATATAAGCACTTTTGAGCAGATTTAGAGAACTGAACCTAATGCCTCATCTTCTAAGAGCTGCAAGAGTGCTTTTAAAAAGTGTTGAGTTGAGGTGTTGAGGAACATTACTGTCCTCCAGACTAACTGGACATCAGACAGTGAAGATCTTAATGGATTTTGGGGACTACCTTACCCTGCAGTGGTTGGCCAGCAGGTTGTGGTAAAACACAGCTTTTTCTCTACTGGTCTGTGAAAGAGAGGCAGGTGATTTATAAGGAAAAAAAGATTAATTGTATCTCATTCTACTACTGAATGAGAGTTTTGGAGAAAGAGGTTTTGAACAAGCTTTCAGTTTGAATAAGTTGTAGCACTTGTGGCTAAATGTCCTGTGGTGCTGTCTTATGCTATTAAGCTTCCACTATAGTTCACACTCAAATATCTGTAAACATCCAGTGCGCTGAGACCCCTAATCAGGAGAGAAAAAAAAGTAGATCTAATGTAGTGTATCACAAGTGCTTTTTTATTTATTGTATAGAACAGAAGGTAAGGAGAATATACTTTGTGTTGGAAAAAAGCCTTCTGTGCAAAGGGCTTGTCCTGTTTTAAAACATCTTTCGGCACATGAGCATTTGTAACTCATAGGATGTAAGGGGCAACATGAACTTTGGTTATTATGTTTAACATATCACATGTGGCAAGAGGCTGTATTTTTTAAGTTCAAGGCTGAACATTTAATTTCTTAATCTTTAGAACAGGTATCACTGAGGTTAAGAATTCCTTCTGATGTGATGTTAGTCACATACCGTTTGTAAACATGTTACTTTGCATTCCCTTAGTCTGGTCAAATGCAGGACACACAATGCAGCCCTAGAAAGTAATTGCCAAGTTCATGATGCTTGCAGCTGTGAAACTATCTTCTTGAAGATGACTTTACAGATGGAAAATTTGAGTCCTTGTAGCCTCACAGTAGAGTACATAACCTACATGTAAAGAAAATAAATTTCAGAGGTTACAGTTATTGGCATGATTGCATGTGGAACTGGTATTTTAGCCAAAGGCTCTATTTCTACGTTAAGGACCAAACTCAGATAAAATTAGTATCATGCTCCAAGAAGTAGCATTCTTGTTAAATATGTACTAAGTGCTTTAGCTCTTTTTATTGCAACTTTTACATTATTAAACATTATAATGTGTTCTTTTGAAGCCTCTTCATGGTGCCATTTAGATTTTTTGTTGGGGTAGGGAAATAATAAAGAGGTTTTATATGTTGAATTTATGGATCCCCAGACCTAATGGTTGGTTATGAGATAGTGATAAGCCTGCTGAAGAATGCACTTTTGATTCACAAATGATATATGGTTGGATAAGTGACTAGATACTATCTCTGACTTCACGCTTGTCTCAAAGATATCTGAGTGTTCAGTGAATTTCATAGTTATCACTAGTCTATGACTTTAAGTTCAGTCTTAACATACACATTTCTGTCTAAGAAAATTACCATTTTT
Source organism: Pycnonotus jocosus (assembly GCA_013400435.1). NCBI lineage: Eukaryota > Metazoa > Chordata > Aves > Passeriformes > Pycnonotidae > Pycnonotus > Pycnonotus jocosus. The sequence continues at coordinate 379,677 of VWYP01019053.1, read as the reverse complement.
AATACAAAAGAGTTCAGATTTCAGGTCTTCTTAAATGTTTTTTAAAATACTATTTTTTTAAAAGTCTTGTTTTTGTAAGCATCAGTCAAAAAAATTATCCTGTTTTTGTACCTTCAGGAATGAGTGTGTAGGTACATTGAGGTACCAACAGGAAGAATGCATTTGCTTAGAGATATGTCCTTAGAATAAATCATAAACCTTTTAGCCTTAAGAAATGGTGCTTGCCAAAATTCATCCCATCTTTGTATGTCTCATGTGCTCCAGGGAAGACAAGGCAACATCAATTTATCACACAAGGCTGGGGGAAAATACTGTCCCTGAATTGTAAAAGCCTGAAGTACTGTGCTGAGCAAAAATGCAAGTTCATAATTACTCAATCTAGTCACATGTTCCTCTATTCATTAGCATCAGATAAAGGCCAGAGTGCAGAATTTCAAAATTAGGTAACTGCTGTGTAATCTGGCATTAGTAGGATTTATCTCTCTCAAGCACACTTTTTTTAATTTAATGTAACAGTGCATGACCTGAAATATTTCATTGAAGTGTACAAGAACTGTGGACTAAAGAATACATTGTAAAATAGTTTAAGTTATAAAATACCACACCTACAACAGTTTATGTCCAATATTAGATCTGTTACCATGTTTTAAAATATTTAGAATGATTCCAAGAACAGCACCTGAAGTGAAGGCAACCTTGAAAAAGTACCCAGTGCAGTAAAATGAGACTTAGTAAGTGTTGCAGTGTAAGTTGATAAAATTGTGTTGTTCTATTTCTTCATTGTCAGCACAAATCCTTGTTTATTAAAAATTTAGCTTGAAGGAAACTTTAATTAATTACAGGTTCAGTAAATCCTGACTAGGATTCTGCCTTGGTGTGTTTACAATGAATGGCCTTCATGTGCCTGTGTTTCACTTCTGTTCTCTCTGCTACCTGACAGCGTGATTTATGGCTGTTGTTTTCTGCGAGTCCACTGTTTGCCCTCTAGGAGGGATTGGTCTCTTGAGCCTCCATAATAACAGCAGCACTTTCACAAAACATCTTTTAATGACAAGAGTGTAGCATTCTGTAAGTCAGGCTAATTGCAGACATACCCTATTAATTGCAAAAATTAGGAGAGGTTACATATTTTACAAGCTTTTAATTTTAAATCACCCGAGATGATTTGTCTTAAGTGTTTGGGTAGAGATGTCTACAATATTCTATGACAGACCATTGCTGAGGCTCAAGAAAAGTTGCAACTATAGATAATATACCAGGTAGAATTAGGCTTTGGGTGTCCACACCTGCAGAGAAATCCTACTCTGTCTGTAATACAAATTATTCTAAATTTGTATTCTCTTGAGATTCATGATATGAGCACTAAATAATGTGTGGTTTTATCAGGAGATGATAATCAGCAGATATTCTCGAACAGTTAAATTCAAAATGGAGTTTTTTGAATCTTGGGGAGTGTATCAGCAAGTAATTTTACAGTAAAAGGTCATAAATATATACCATTTGAGTTTTTAACCTGGCTTTTTCCCTTTTGTTTGGTTTTTAAAATTGTTTTTTTATGGGTTGTTTTTTAATTAAAGGCACTTCTAGTAAGAAGGGGTTTGTCTTTCCTTTAGCAAATTTTGATGGTTGTTGTACTTTGTTTTTCACTTCTCATCATCTGCTGTTTAAGTCTTCTAGATTTATACATGGAGGATAAATGCAATAAAGATGAGTCCTGAACACTGTCAAAAATGATATAGACTATTCCTGCCCTACATAACTTGCAGCTATAAAAGCCAGTAAAAACTTGGTGAAAGGTTAAAGCTTACAAGAGAAGCACAAAATTTGAAGAGTGATAGCAGCCCTATTAGCAGCCCTATTAATCTTATAATGAGAAGGGTTAGACAGAATTTAGGATTAAACAAATACATTTTTGTATTTGTTTTTCAGTATTTCACTTGTTTAATTTTCCTCTAACATTCTTGATCTTGCTTGCAGTACACAAAGCTGGGTTTGTGAAGTGAATGTAGGAGAACTTGAAGAAACTCATTACCTTAATCAAATGCAATTGTTTTTTCAGACATTGCCTTTAAAAAATTGATAATAAAGGAATAAATTTCCTTCTGACTAGGCTTTTGATAAATTCTGGTTTGCTGTAACAGTATTCAAGTGCTTCATTCTTTGACAGATGAGCTAAGAATCATGTAATCAAAATCTTGCATGTACTTACTTTCTTTGCAAAGTAAATCATAGCTCTGCTTTTATAGTACTTTTTTTAACATGTATCTTGGACAGCAAATCTCTGTGTGTGTAGGTCTGAGGATTCTATCTCACTGAAAACATGCACCTTTTGTTTTTAGGTGAAACTAATTCATGAAATTGCTTCATGCCATGGAATTTTAATTACCTCTTACTCGTACATTCGACTGATGCAGGACAACATCCACACCTATGATTGGCATTATGTCATTCTGGATGAGGGTCACAAAATCCGAAATCCAAATGCTGCCGTCACACTTGCATGCAAACAGGTACTTTATAAAAAATATATTTAAGTGCTCTGGAGGGAGGCTCCAATATCTAATAGCCTAGCATAAAAATATATGTTTGATCATTAATAAAGAATAAAAGCATAAATCACAATGGTCTGTATTTGATTATTTAATTTACTTAACATTTTTAATGAATTTACGTGAGTAAATTTACACCAAGTATGGTGGAGGGGAAAAAAATAGAAATTTTAAATTGCATAGTAATTTACCAGTAGTGATAAATGTCAGATTGCTGGTGTGAATTTTCTATTAACAGTGTATTGCAGAAATCTGGGGTTTTTTCATGAGTATGAAGCCACATATTTTGACATGAGAATTTACTGATAGTGAAGTTGAATCTCCTCTGAGGCAGGATACACCAGGAACCATGAAAATAATTTTCTTCTGGTTTTGTGGTTTTTATTAATAGTTCCGCACACCCCATCGAATCATCTTGTCTGGCTCCCCTATGCAAAATAACCTAAAGGAGCTCTGGTCCCTCTTTGACTTTATATTCCCAGGAAAGCTGGGAACACTCCCTGTGTTCATGGAGCAGTTTTCTGTCCCAATAACGATGGGAGGATACTGCAATGCCTCTCCTGTCCAGGTAAATGCATACAAAATATCATTTTGCTTGAAGGAAACTGTTCCAACTGTTACTGTTATTTCTAAATGTACTTAATGCTGTATGTTCTAGACACTAACCAAAAAAGCGTTGTGTTTGTATATTACTGCTCATTACTGCTAACATGAATTTTATTGCAATTCATTTTGTGTTGAACATGTAACTATAGATCCATGTAAAATAAGCCATTTAATTTTATTAGGATTTTCCTATTGTTAATTATGTGGTTTTGCTAGTTGTTAAAATTAATATCAAGAATCAAGATACAACTTGTGCCTTTTCTTCCTTTTTTCAGGTAAAAACTGCATACAAATGTGCCTGTGTGTTACGGGACACCATAAACCCCTACTTGCTGCGAAGAATGAAGGCTGATGTAAAAATGAGCCTTTCACTTCCAGATAAAAATGAACAGGTTTGTTTCTTTTCACTACTAGATCTGAGTCCTCTCTCTCCCCAAAGCTCAGTCTTTCTTGAAAACTTGGAAATAATTTGTGCTAGTTAGCAGATAAAATGCTGGATAAGGTGCAGAGCTTTCAAGATTCATATTCTTCCACCATGGTACTGAGTATTAAATTATTGCTGTTTTGCAGGATCTGTATCAGTTCACTTATCTAAAAAGTAAAGGATAGGTAAGTGTAGTCAGGGCTACTTAATACTGTCCCCTTAGGTCTCAAGTGCATTGAAATGAGTTGTCTGTCTGTTTTCTTTTGTACAGCAGGAAACAATTCAGCATTGTTTCCTGTCAGAGAAAGATTAATTTGTGCAGCAAACAATAGAGAAGTGCTTGCTGGTGGTTGTTCATAATGCAAGCTAGCTGGCAATAATTATAATGTATTTTAATTATAATATATATAATTACAATAAATGTTCAAAATATTAGCCTTGTGGTGTGAAGCTTGCTTGCTTTACTTCAAGATGATATGTTTCTTTAGGAAACGTTTTCTTTCAAAGTAGAGGAGGTTGAAAGTATTAGCTAACTGAAATTCCTACAAGTACTCAGTTGTAGTAATTATTAGCTTTCTTCTTCAGGCTTTCATGTTCTGTCCTGACTCCTTTCCTGTCTTCTCCCTCTAAAAGAGAAGTAGTGGACATGTTAGTCTTTGTAAGATGGTGCTGAAAGGTACATAATAAAGAAGTAGGCCATACTGTGTATATGCAGTCTAATGATCTTTTTTAAACCAGTTTTTAAATTTCTATATACTATTTTTAACCAACTTTTTCATGTCTTGATATTAAAGAGATATTAAAGGGCTCCTTAATCTAAAGAATGTGAGCATAGACAGTTTAAACAAATCTGATTTTTGCTCTTGTCAGTCACAGGGCACTGGATCAGTTTGATTGAGACCATAATGTTGGGTTCCTTGTAGGATGCAAGGAAGTGATTTTGTTCCATTTTAGGTGGTATAACATGTGTGAAGTTTCATTGTAGCACATGGTAAAATTCTAAAATTCACACAGGTTGTGCTTGAGTGGTTGGTTTGTTTTGTAGGTCCTCTTCTGCCGTTTGACAGAGGAGCAGCGTCAAATCTATCAAAATTATATCAACTCTAAAGAAGTCTACCAGATTCTCAATGGAGACATGCAGGTAGGCATTAATAAGAATAGTGACAGGTAGGGTTTGATGAATAAAATCATGGACTGGTCTTTGCATTCTTCTAGCTGGACTCTGAGCTGTAAGGGAAGCAAACACACTGATCTCTGTTCAGCTTTGGTAGTTGTCTGTATTTTTTCTCAGGAATGTTAGATGAAATATATTTGAGTTAGTCTTCTGCATGTAGTGACATGACCAGGTAAAAGTAGAAATGGAATGAGCTTCATAATATGTTTGTGGTCTTGGGAACAAATTCTGGCTTTTTTGATGACCTGTTGTAGGTAACTGTGTGCTTTTAACTGATTGCCCAAGTGAAACAAAGGAAAAGCATAGTTAGTCCTGAGAGTACAATTCAGGTGTGATAACTTTGTTATGCAACAGTTGATGATTCCACAGTATTAACAGAAAGCAGAGCAAATAGCAAACATCCTTGTTACTGTCTTGCTAGTCACTTCTCAACATCTTCTGCCTCCATCCTCACAATGTAAGTGTTGAAATTGATATTTTTTGCATGCAATAGATGTGTCTCCCTTCCATTTTAGCCCTTGTTTGTAGGAGGAGGGGTATTTTGTGTTGTCTATAATGTGTAATTTGCCATATTTTCTTGTCTTATGAACTGTGAAATCCATTCTCCCTGCATACCCAGTGGCTCTAGTCAGTTGTATGGTCAGCACAGCCATATATATTGCAGTCCCTTATTACTCTTTTGACTTCTTTTAATTTTCCAGATCTCACAAAGGTATAGTGGGCAAGTATTTTTTCAAGCCATTTTAGTTATCCGAGTGAAAATTACTTCAAGGAGCTTGTTCTTTTATCTGCAGAAAGTTCTCAGAGATGTTACAGAAAGGGCTATCGTATTTACTAGGGATCTGAAAATTTTGAACAGTAAATGTCAATGCTTTTATTTGATAATCCATGATGACAATGGTAAATCCCAGCTGGAAAACAACATTGTAAAAACAAACCATAAATTATGGGCAAGCTCATCCAGCTTGTAGTGCTAAAACATTGAGGGATTCACTGTTTCAAGCTAGTTCACTTTTCAGAGCATTCAGAAGTACAAATAACACTTGTAATATTATTGAATGAATAACTGAATAAAACCCTTCTAACATGGCATCAAAAGCAGTTTTGTATGTTTGTTCAAATATGTTAACTCATATGTTCTTTGTTATCATGCATTCTGGTGTGTATACTGACTATCCTCAAGGTCTGTCTTAAGTTACCTGCTAATATGGTAGGAGTTGGAAAGAAAGACATGATGACTTCAAGAAAGAAATTGGTGGAATTTTTCCTTTTGAGTAAGAAAAGTATGACCTTACAGCTAGGGAGGGACTGGTTTTACTAGTGTGTAAATTGTTGCAGAATTCCCTAAACATTGTCACCAGAATAGTCTGGGCTCCCAAGTACATAAAATTTCAATAGTTTTCTCTTGTACTGATTTTTCCTAAAACTTTCCTTGAAACAGATATTAGCCTCAAAAGATTATTAAAAACTAACATTGATAGTGAGTGGATTAATCTATTGCTGTTTATTTTTCTTGTCCACAACATATATAGGTACAAGTAGTTGTCATGAAAATAGAAATATTTTTCTCTTGTATTCTTCAGATTCTCTTAGGACTATCAACTTTGAGAAAGATTTGCAATCACCCTGACTTCGTTGCTGACAGTCCCAGAATTTTGAAGAGTGTGCCAGATGCTGAAGTGGAGGATCCAAATCAGTTTGGATATTGGAAGCGTTCAGGAAAAATGATAGTGGTAGAATCCTTGCTGAAAATATGGCACAAGCAAGGTCATAGAGTGCTGTTTTTTACTCAGTCAAGACAGGTAAGATGAGCTAATTGTTTTTAGTTTTAGCTATTACTATTACTGAAAATGTGTGTGAGTTCCAAAAACCTTGTAAGTAGAACCACCTTTTGTAGTGTCTTTCTCATTAAATCAACATCTTATTGAAAGAGTTACTGAATTGACTGATGTCTTTGGAATAGTCAGAGACCAGTTCCCAGACTCAGTCAGCTTTACTGGAATGACACAGCATTGGGCAGTGGCCCAGTTTCAATATGCTGGGTTGAAGCTGTGTCAGTTGTACCATATGCTACCAGGCTGTCCCTGCAGTGTCGTTTCAGGATGCAGTTGGGGGTCAGTTTGCATGCTCTGTGTAGTGCCTGTGCATGTCTGATCCTCACAATCTGTGCCTTCAGGACAGTGGCACAGACCTGTTTGTTTTCCCTATGTACTCAGAGTTTTGTCTTCCTTCTGTGGATTTCCTTGGGATGCTACACCTCAGTCTGTTGAATTGTCTTGAAGTTATGGCCCTGGACTTTACAAATCAAGCACAAATATTCCACTGCATTCAGATATGAAATATTTTTTCCCCATTTACATAAATTGGTTTTCTGTCACTTAAGAAACTCCTTCAAGTTTTTCATTGTCATTGTTTGTTTGATGGACACTAGTTAGTACCAGAAATTCTTACAGGTTCATCACACAGATGCTCAGTCTTCATGTCTGTATTTTATTAAATCTTTTCCATCACCACAGATGATGCAGATACTTGAAGTTTTTGTGAGATACAGAAACTATTCCTACCTCAGGATGGATGGCACCACAGCAGTAGCTTCCAGACAGCCTCTTGTAACAAAATACAATGAGGTGAGGTGTTCCATGCCACACATGAATACTCATATTAATGAGTATGATTGAGTTCTTCCATTCCTTTTTTCTTCTGTTTTTAAATATACTACTTCAGGTTGGAGACACAAAACTGGGGAGTTCAGTGAAATGAAGCCCCTGTCTTTGTAAGAGAGGAGGAAAAAAGTCCCACACTGAAGATGGGTTTTCTGCTAAGGAAAGAAATCCATTTCAGAAGGGGGAAAGGCAATTTTATTGGATAACAGTAAAGGAAATTTAAATCAGACTACTTTTGTCAAAATAAATACTAGATGAACAAGGAAATGTGTTCCTTCTATGGGCTTCCTTTGCACCTTTTCCTGTAATGTTGATAAAATTATCCAGGAAATAGATATTTTTCAATGTTACATTTTGGTAATTCTTACTTTAATAAATTCTCTCTTGTGTCACAGGACAAGTCTATATTTCTTTTTCTTCTAACAACTCGTGTTGGTGGCATTGGAGTTAACTTGGTTGGTGCTGACCGGGTTATTATTTATGATCCTGACTGGAATCCCAGTGTAGACACACAGGTGAGTTTGATTTATTACATTCCGTTTACCAGCTAAGTTGAAATAAAACTGAAGACAAAATGACATACATCTCCTCAAACAGTGTTAAAGCACTATATTGCTCTTTCCTAAGTTACTGTTCCCAGCAATGGTCACTTAGGGTGCAGCTCCACATTATGATTACTCTTGTGGCAAAGCCAATTTAAGTGGTTCCCACCACATCCCCTATATGCTGTTATCCCTTACCACTCTTCAGTGTTGTTGATTCATGTAGTCAGTTACAGTGCAGTCAAACCAACAGTTCAAATGGCCTGTGTTTTTAAAATAAATAAACTAGTTGTTTCTGAAGGGAAAGTACAGCTGTGCAAGCTCTTGAACAGGCAGGACTGTCGGTGGTGACCATGCAGGGTGAGAAAAGGAGAACAGATGCTGTTCAAATTGATTTTCTAACTAGATAGTGATATGTAGCTGTGACCTTAGAGAGCTGCTCTAAGCTTTTAGAAGTTGTTCATTATCTCATGGTGTGATAAGACTGATTTATCAAATCATGTGGTAGTTATATTGTGCTTACAAGTTTGAGAGGGAAAATGTTTTTACAGAAATCCTATGTAGCTCTGAGATCTGCAAGTGTCTGACTTAGAGTGTCTGTATTAGTGGTTGGTTCAAGATGTTTTTAGGAAAGATTTCAGTTAAGTTAAAGAAGAAAAGTTCAAAGGAAAGGTGTGTTTTAAAGCTCTATTGTGAAATTTCCTTCTGGAATAAGTCTATATAAAGTACATATTCTAGGTAAAAGTTCTTATTTTAACATAGTCTATTCATTGATAATTTTTGCATAGATTTTTTGGTACCATTGGAGACTTTCTAGATCTTTTTCCTCTCCTGCTGAGTTAGTTATCCTATGCTCTAGAAATACCACTTGAAGTATTTGTTGAATGCCCAAATTAAGTTTGAAAGAGTGTTATCATCAGCTCTCTGTCAGACGTGTTTGTTCGGCTCATGTCCAGTAACCAAACCTTTTGTGTTCCAGGCTCGGGAACGTGCTTGGAGAATAGGCCAGAAGAAAGAGGTGACTGTGTATAGGCTGCTCACTGCAGGTACCATTGAGGAGAAGATATATCACAGGTCAGTCAGAACCATTCCTCGAATACAGCTGCATGCTCAGGAAAATGTTTGTAGCAAATCCAAGGTAGTGTAACAATGACATGCCTGTGCATGTGCACACATTGCTTGTAATCCCCGACCTTGGTCATGATGGGCAAATCATGGAAAACTTGTCAAAGTTTCTTCTGAGAAATGGAGAACCTTTTTCTTGTACTAGACTCCCATCTGCACTGCTCCATCCCTAGCTGCAAGACCCATGACCTAAATGTACCTTATCAGTCTGTTCCAGCAGACATCCAGAATTGACTGTGAAACAGAGTATGAGGCATAGACAGAAAACAGTGAGCACCTTATTCAGAACATGACACTGAAGAAGTCTGAAATGCAAATTCAAATCAAGTTCTTTATATTCTCCTTGGGATGTATCAAGATATATGTGGTACATATATCTATTTAGTACTGTGCAAACCCAATTTGATTTTATTCCCTATTCATTCCAAAGTGAAAGAATTAAATCCCAGTAACTACCAGTCATATTCACGTTATTTATTCCAAAATGTAGCTAAAGCCTTTAAAGTGCTTGTATTTCAAAATCAATGAAATCTTTTTTTGGTTTGCTTTCCCATTCAGCTTTCTCAGTAGTTAGCTTCACTCACATGAATTCCAGATGAATGTACATGGGAATCCTGTGTCTAGAACTGAAATACCCTCTTGGAAAATTCAGATGAACAAAAAGCTCTAAATAATGAAAAGCCCACACTTGCTGAATGCCTTTTTTTAGCCTGTTTTGCCGCATAGACACAAAGCATCTGCCGTTGTTTGGCTTGCATCCCTCTGGCACACTTCTGTTTGAACAATTGACTGCTTCAAGGAATTGGACTCTTAACAGTCAGAACAGCTATCAGAAATTAATTTCTTGCCAGAACAGTGCAGTGGGCCTTGTACTTGAAGAAGCTATCTTTTCTGCTTTCCTGTGTATTCTTGCCTGCAAATGAAAACTTAGTTTTTTGACCACTAGATTTAAAAATAGCTTCCCTGCTTATTGTCAGCAGAACCAAAAGTGTGATAAAAACTTCAGTTTCATTTAGGAACATATTTTTTGTACAGAATAAAACAGCTTTTGCTCTAGGCACTGTGTAGTACAAATGTGGCATAGAATCCGTTTTACCAATACTAGATTTCTTGCAGCTTTGTTCTCCTACAGATTTGTTCCTTTTGGTCCTCTGCAAGTGGGCTCTTTTCTTCTCAGCCACAAGTCTGATTCCCTTTTCAGTGGCTGTCATCCAGTCATCACCATCAGACTGAGCTACTCTGCTGCTTTTGATTCCTCCAATCAATTGAACCTATAAAACGTTGTCGTTTTAACAAGCTCTTCTTTTTCTTTCAGGAGCTTTCTGATTGTTTTTATCATTACATATGCAAGCTTTTCACTTTTAATGGACAAAAAAGTTCTAGCTGTGAAGTTATTTATTGCTTAGTTAAGGGATGCCTCATAGGACATCTCAGGATGGTGGTTACCTGTTGTGTTATGGGGTTGTTGCAAAACAATAAATCCCTATGTTTAACAATCTACTTGGTTGTTTGAAAGTTACTAACTCAAGATGGTCTTTTGGAAACTAACATCGTCTTCCCACTGCTTAATTATTCTGCAGAGTAATGTTTGTGCTTATAGTTTTCTGTTTTAGTACTGTACTCAGTACTTAAACATTGCTAGACATTGTTTCATACACAAAGTACTTTTTTTTATTTTTTAGACAAATCTTCAAACAGTTTTTAACAAACAGAGTGCTGAAAGACCCTAAGCAGAATCGCTTCTTCAAATCCAATGACCTTTATGAGCTATTTACTCTGAACAGCCCTGATGTGTCTCAGGGGACAGAAACAAGTGCAATTTTTGCAGGTACGTGCTTTTTTTTCTATTCGTTTCGAAGAAAAAATATCTTAACTGTTTGTTAAATGGATACTAATTTCATTCATCCCTCAGGTACTGGTTCAGATGTTCAAGTCCCAAAGCCAGCTGATAATGGCATTTCTAAACGTGATGTCCATCCTTCAGAAAGCAGCTCACACAAGAAGATCAAGTCCTCCAATTCGTGTTCCACCACACACATGAAAGATTCTTCTTCTAAAGCAATAGAGACAAGTGAGGAAACCAAGGGAAATTTGGAAGGCTTTGACCAGAATAGCTACACAAAAGATAATGCACAAGCTGCTACTGATATAAATTCATTCAATAAAAGCAAGGAGGACTGCTTGGAAAGTGATGACAAATGCATGTCCCAGTCAATGCCATGCGATGCAGGGTCTTCAGAGAAAGCTGAGTGTCTGACTGCTGTGGTGGCTGGTGAAAGAAGTGGAGCAGCTAGTGCAGATGCCAGGACAGATCTTAGCCTTGCTTGTGATGCAGCTAGCTCTTGGGAAAAGCAGGATACTAAAGTTGAAGATGGGCAATTTGATAGTAATCATTATAAGTGTATCTCAAAAACAAAGCACAGGGTGGATGTGCTGTCACATGAGAGAGACAAAGATAAGTCTAAGAAGAAACATCACAAAGATGCCAAATTTGAAGGAAAGCGCATTCCTCATCTAGTGAAACAAAAGCAATACAGAAGGGAGAACAGTGAAGAGCAAGACTCAAAGAAGAATGATGACTATGTCTTGCAGAAGCTTTTCAAAAAATCAGGTATCAGTTGTTGTTTGGCTGCTGACTAAACAGAGGTATATAAAACCTGTGCAAATGAAGGAAAAAGCAGATCTGTTATTCTGATGGTTAGAGCTACAATACAAAACATGTTTATTCTGTTACTTTAATGAAACTTAAAATGTTCATTGTTTAATTTAAATTTATTCCAGTTAACTTTAATTCCAGTTACAAATTTGCTAATTACTTTGGCACAAGCTGTTCAGAGAGATCCTCATTTCTGGATGTAGAAGTGTATGCAGTCTTTCTCCTGGATATTTCCAGGATGTAATCAACCTTCATTTACACAAGGGTTTCACTTCTGTCTGTCCTGTCTATAACAATGGAAATGATCAATTTGTCCACGTAATTGCCAGGTCTGTTGTGAATAATGACCTCATCAGCACACCACAAGTGATTTGCTGTCAGATTGATTACTTAACTGATAAAGATAGGAGTTCTCTCATTAGAAATTACTGTACTGATATGCTTAATATAATCACCCTGAAGAAGGAAAAACACAATTGTGGCATTCAATTCAAAAGTAAGTGTTTGATTTTCACATATAAATTAAGAGATGTCCTCGTTCACCTTTTGTATGCTCTGGTTTTAGGGGTACACAGTGTTATGAAGCATGATGCCATTATGGATGCTTCCAGTGCAGATCACGTGCTGGAGGAAGCAGAGGCGAGCAGAGTGGCCCAGGATGCCTTGAGAGCCTTAAGACTCTCTCGTCAGCAATGTTTAGGAGCTGCTTCTGGTGTGCCAACCTGGACAGGCACGAGTGGTCTTTCAGGTGCACCAGCAGGAATAAAGTGAGTTCAGTACTCACTCCGCTTTACCAAAAAGAGGAGTTGCTTAGAATGTTAAAGATTTACATTTTTTATCTTGGTATTTGCAGTAATACGCATCAAAGTCATGTGCATGTTTTATATTTAATATACACATTAAAGCATATTACAAGTGTGGGTGGTCTGTTCTGAAGTACAAAGAAAGCATTATTGTTGCACAGTAGAAGAGAGAACTTAGCAGAGGGCTCTTGAGAACCCTAAAACACAAACCCAGTCTGTCTTTGAAAAAACTATCCTAGTCATTTTGAGAAAGGATGTTTCATGGAGTTAATTTTTGTGGGTTTTTAGGAGTCGGTTTGGTCAAAAAAGGAACTCCATGCTGCTTTCTTCACATTCCACTTGTGCATCACCTGCAAAGAAGCACAAGGTAAGAAACACAAGCTAGTATTTTTGTTTTAATAGCTGATATATGTGAAGTGTTGATTATTTATGCAGTAAATCTGACCTATACTGTAAATGTGTCATACACATTCATTGCATGATTATGTAGAATTCTAGAATTTTTTGTTACCTGTGAATTTTATTTTTTGTTTTGATGAGGTCTAGTTAGATACAGCAGTCACAAATTGCTCCATGGTTTGCTTGTCTTTCTGGAGACCAGCAATGCTTTTCTTTTGCTTCTTAAGTTTTAAAGTTGAGACCAAAATACATCACCTCTTCATTGTATACTTCAGCTGACCAAGTTCTGAGTGATAGTGTTATTTAAGTCTAAACAACAGGGAAATTTTGTTTAATAGGTTCTGTGGGTCTCAAAATGCAGTGTTCCCCATAGTCTGTATGTTTATTTGCAGGATGGAGACACAATAAAGAAACAAAATATAAAGAAGTGTGGTTCCAGTGAGCACTTCAATGGAAAATCTGGAGAATCGTCATCCAGTGCTCTAGACTCTTCATCTTTATTGGCTCGTATGAGGGCAAGAAACCACCTTGTTTTACCACAGCAGCCAAGGAATGAGGGTGATGAGAATCATCAGCCAGCCCCTGTCCCCGTGCAGGGTTCCACAGAGTACGATGAGCTGCTGGTGGATCTGCGGAACTTCCTGGCATTCCAGGCACGCGTGGACGGCGAGGCCAGCACCCAGGAGCTGCTGCAGGAATTTGAGTCCAAACTGCCTGCAGAGCACTCCTGTGTCTTCAGAGAGCTGCTCCGAAATATCTGCACCTTCCACAGGAGCCCAAACGGGGAAGGGGTCTGGAGGCTAAAGGCGGAATTCCGGTGACCCTGGATCAGTGAGGGCACCTCCCTGTCCAGCTGACCACCATTCTTCTCTCAAAGGAGGAACATTGTGTGACTTGGACAATTTTGAAGTATTTTGTATTCCTGAATTAATTAATGTCCTGAACAGTCAGTGGTGCAGGACTTGTTGTGGGCTTAAAGCTAACTTAGTTTCTGATTTACACTATTTATATAGAAGTGCCATCTACCTCATAGGTGAAACAATACAAAATATCAGCACCTTTTCTTCAAAAGAAATTTTAATATAAATGGGATGAAGAGCCTATACTGACCTTTTATTATAATAAGAACCATGGATGTTGCCATGGGTTGTAAGACTTTGATTTCTGTGAAATTACAGAAAACGACTTCCTTGATTTCCTGTTTATTACTTGAATAATCATGGGGCACACAGTGTGCCACGAAAAAAAGAAAAAAAGGGGTGGGGGGAGTTCACAGTAGTTAGCATGAGAAATTCACTTGTACTGACAAGTGCATCAGAATCATTTTATGTAACTTTCATCAGTAGTGAGAATTTTGTTGTAATGTTTAACTAACTTGGGAAATAATTCTAGTGCCATGGAGGCTTAATCACAAAAAATTAAAAGCGTGGCAGGATATTGAGTTAACTGACAACTGATAATTATGGAAAACTTACTAAATTCCAGAACACCTATTAACACCATGATCAGCAATCCAGTTACAGTCGCATACACCACTTGCTCTACAGTATTTCTTAAAACTGAGGCAACAATAACTGTTATGTTTGTCACAGGTTGTGGACTTATAATTGAAATTTCATTAAATGTTCATATGTTTCACTGTGATTTATGTCCAGTTACCTCCTAGCACTAGCATTTTATACATTGACGTAAACTGGGGTGTTAGCTGGTCAGAGGGGGAAGGGTGTCACTGTATTTTACTCACCATAATCATTTTTGGGCATAGTTGGAGCATATATGGAAGTTACATGTCATTCATCTTCTATAGGAAGGGAAAATTTAAAGTTCTTGACAGTTGGGTAAGTTCTAATACCAGTTATTTGTAGCAAATCCAAGTACAACATTGGTTCTGTCTTCAAGATACTCGTGTGCTACACAAGGAAATTTTAAGGTGGAACATGTGGACAGATTTTGAGAAGAAAACCACATTGTTGCAGTGACATTAAATTACTGTATGGCTTAAACTAGGAATAGTTAAATATGCCTAATGTCCTTCCTATTCCTAAGCTATGGAAAGCTGAGCTACTTTTAACTTTTTTGTTCACTGTGAAATTACCTTGTTTACTTTAAGTGGAAGTACAGATATTCAAAGATGAATGGTGAAGCAAGAATACAAATTTGCTTTTTGTGAAAGAAAAACCTCTAAGAGACTTCCAATGGCTTTTCCTCTTGTTTTTACTCAGTGATAAAGGGTCTGTAGAGATTTGCAAGAAGTGGTGCTTCTTGGCTTTTCAGAGGCTGGAACTGGACAGGGCAGACAATTCAAGAATATTTGTTTTCCTGATAGCATTTGAAGAGAGGACTTCTAACATCTCTTTCTCTGATCCCATATATATTCAGTCACACTCCTTCTTTAGAAAAATGGTGAAACAAGGAACTTGGGCTGAAACCACTGTTGATATGACTTGAAATGGGTCAGAAAAAGATTAAAAACAAACCAATTTTTCTATCTTCTTCAAAGTTCTAGGGAATTTGAATTGGTTTGGGTGTCCTCATGCATCTCTATGTACCCCAGCAACAAACTACGAATTCAGCAGTCAGCAAAGCTGCTGTTGTCACTTATCTCTTAGGTTTGGTGTCTTGTTTTATTTGTACTGCCAATTTTAAATACATGGTTCCTGTATACTAAAGAGGGTTTGCAGCTTCTTGATTTACTAATGTAAATAGATTTGCATGTACTTTTTATGAATTCTTAGCTTTTATGGACTTATTAAAAAAAGGAAAAACAAGTGTGTTCTAGAAGTCATTGGGCTGTGGGAAGAGTGGGCTGTGCACTGATCAAATAGTTCATATTATCTTTAATTATGTTTCCATTATTGATGCAGTTTCAAATTATGCATCCTAACTAGCTTTTTTCCAGTACTTGCATTTGTTGAACATCTTTAAGGACTTAATTAGTACTAATCTAATACTCAAAAAAAATTAATCTCAAAAGCATATGTGATTAAAGGTTTACAGACTGATTTATAGGTAGAAGTTTTTCTAGAATATAATATAGCTACTGTACATTTTAATGTAGAAGAGTTATTTGAAAGTAATTCTACTTTATTCCATAAAAATCTGATTTTTGTTTGTTTAGCTTTAGCTGTGTAAAGTGTATTCATTTCACATCTTCACGGATTATTTGAGGCAGCTCCTTACTAACAGTGTTGCACAGTCAAGTCATGTATTTTAACTGTCTCAGTTTCCAAGTAATCAAAACTGTAGTTAGTAGTTGCTACTTTATTTGTGCATGATTCCAAAAATCACTCTTGTGGAATGCATGGGTTCTTATATTTTTTCTAACCTCATTAAAAAAAGGGGATAAAGAAAAATCAAAGTACAGATGTTAATTTAGGAATCAAACTAGGGAAAAAAATTAAATCTTACTAAGGAAAGACATGTTAGCATGGAACAGTGATTATAAACTTTAAATTAAAAAAGCATACCACAGGGAACTACTGAAAATTTCTTTCCTCTAAAGTGCTAAAACCTGAGCACCGTGCTACTCTGGGATGTGACCTACCATCCACACAGCTGAGCAGACAAATGCAGTTGAATAAAAATCTAGAAATCTATATAGCAGAAAGTTTTTTCGTTCTGTAAGCAGTTGTGGAACTGTGTACCCTGTTTAGGTAAAACATGCTGAATTGATCCTTTAACAGCAGAAGTTAAAACATCACAAGTGTTCCTTCTAGTTTCAAAACATATTTGTAAAGGGGGAGGTAAAAAAACCTTCTTGTTCATTAAGATGTTTTCCCTCGTCCTCCCATCCCATCCTCCTTTTACATTATTCCAGGTGCTTACTCATCTGTGTTCATCCTTTTGCTGAATATATAGAGCCAACCAACACATCTCTGGTATAGAACTAAATTTTGACATAGAGGGAAAAGGCTGTAGCTAAAGGCTATAGGCCTTTGACTTTTCTGGACTATAATGACCGACCACAAAAGAAATGTAAGATGCTGAATGGATAGATTAATTAGAAATGGTGATTAAAACCGGTGTTTTTAAATGCCTAACTTCTGTCTGTGGCTCAGCCTCTTCTCAAGGGGCTGCACCATGTGGAGAATTGAGTCTGTTGCAGATAATAAATGTCATCCTCCCAAATAAAGCTGTAAAGAAGTGGGGGTTTACATCTGCAAGTTTTGGCTTCAGGTACAGTCACCTATAGACAGTCATACTCAAGTCATAAAGGTCAGCTTTGCTTTTGATTCCAAGATTGCTAAACTTGGCTAAATTTTACTGTCTTCTGCTACTAAAATTCTCTGCCTTTCAATAGGCTATAACAGAAGGGATAAACTTGAATGTTATTTTCTTTTTCTCCTATTCTAAAATAATTTTATTTTTAAAATAAGGGACTGGATAGATGAATTATTAAAACTGGTGGGATAATATCTAACTTGATTTCTCCTTTTATACTGCTGTAATTCATATGTAAAATCCATTCATTACAGTTTAAGCAATTTTTTTCTCTTGAAGGGAGGAGGTGTTACAGTAGAACAGCTGTATCTCAGTGATTCAGCAAGGAAGAATGTTACAATGTCTCTTGTGCTGCTGGAGGCTGTGCCTTCTCGGAAGATATATAAAGATGGTGAAACGTTTAAATATGAAGACTCTAGCAACTTTATCCAAATTTGGCTTATTTACAATGTATGGGCTAAGAAATTACTAAATTTCTTCCTAATTTTTCCTCATGTTTTACGTTGGGTAACATAGTCACTGAGATGATTTAGAATGGAGGGTAAATCTACCTGCTTGGTCTTTTAGGAGCAGCATTGTCTGGAATTTCCTGCTGTAAACCTCTAGGTAACTTTGGATGCAACACCAATTCCTGCATTGGTTTCTCCATCTGATGGATACGGTCTTTAGAGGGAAGCAATACATCTTTCAGGTCCTTCAAAAATGCTTCAAGAAATGGTAGCACAGTAAAAAGAAGTCCTGGTTGGGAAAATGGGTATTATATGGCATTTTATTGTCTAGATCATTAATTCAGCAACTGTAATTTGCACAAAACTATCATAGAAAACTGCTGAGAGTGCAGTTTTTGAAGAGCTTGCATAGGGCACATGTCTAGGAGTCAGGATGTGCTGGCGAGTCTGCACTTGGGAGTTTATCTCCTCTGGGAGAGGTATTTATATATTAGATACATGGTAAAAACACTTTGCTACTTAGGGCCATTTATAATGTCCATGTTCCAACTTTCAGGCTAAATGCTGAATATACTAAATGCTTACTAACTCAGTGACTCTCTCCATCTACCCAGCCCTCACGGGATTGCTATTCTAGGCTCTGGGGTGATGTCACCACTCCTCCTTCACACAGTATTGCTGATGTGGTACAGTCCTGTGCCTTCAGCTGAGGCTTACTAGATGAAGCTTTCCTTAGTAATTCTTAACTTGTTCTGGTGGCTGTGGTTTTGCTACCTCTCCTACCACTAAAAGTAAAGAAGAGTCCGGCATCTTTCATGCAAGAGCCGTTCCTCTTTTTTTAAATGGGCCTAAGCTTCTGTGGAACTGAGTGAAACACCTCGTGTTCTTGCTCCCTGCCTGAAAAACCTGGGGAAGACTGCAGAGCATCATCGTTTCATTCACAGAGCAGAGGAGTAATCTTCTTTTCCCCAGAAAGAATAGACCTGTTGTGAGTCATTAAATTAGAAACTACAGAGCCAGCACAGAAAATGAACTGTCAGGCAGCTGTGTAAAGAGAGAAGCAGCCTCTAGCCTGCTCTACCCACGGGCTCTTACGGTTCATGCTAATATGACATAAATGAGAGAAGGGAGGGTGTGTTCTGACCTGAGCTCCTTCTTTCTGAATGGCAGTGTTGGACTTGCCATTCAGTCCAAACTTTGTCAAGTTCTGAAATGCACAGTGGACTCCCAAGTTTGCTCTGCCCACTAATGATACCATGCAATAACCATGCTTTTTCAGTATTGCTATCCTATATTCACCACAATGGCAACAAAGATGATGTGGCAGGCCATATACTAAACACCCTTATCCTTACCCATACACTATACCTGAAAGCCAGATGATTGTGATCCAACAAGCTGTTTATCCAGTCATTTGAGAGAAAGGAAAGAAATGCCAGTGCTGAACTCTAGAGAATCCACCTAAAATTTTAAGTTATCTATCAGTCATAGTTCCCTACAACTTCCCAGCTTTTCCTGGGCTCCCAAAGCCCTACTGCTCACAACACATAAGTTGAGAGAACCTATTTTTATTGTACAGAACAGGGAGGTTGAAGCCTTGCACTAATTGCAAACCAGGACTTAGAATCATCAGAGGAGCTATGACCAACTCCTGCATAAGGCTTACATAAGTGGTGAGTCATGCAGCCTTAGAGAAGAATAGGGAGAGAGGCTTTCATTATGTTCTTTGCCTAATCAGAAATATGAAAATAAAAGAACACAGCACTCAGTGGGTTACATTTGGCTAACTGTAGGCTGAAATCTCTGCAGTTGCGCTACGGTAGAGGCATTTCGTCGTTTGTGGTCCCAGCTTATATTAAACAGAGAGGATTTTTTTCATAAATCTTTGCCTCTGGGGCAGAGTTAAGGTTCTTTGGGAACCCTAGCTATGTGTTCACAGACATTAATGTCTGGAAGCAGCACCATGAGAGTAAAAATGAAGGTATATGCCTAGGGAGGATACTGGGAGTAAGTGAAGAGACCCAAGGGCAGGGTAGGGTTTGTGAGGATAAGCATGTGAAGAAGCAGTGGAGTGGAAGCAAAGCTTTTTAGGCTGACTGAAAAACAGTCCAGTGATGATTTCTCCTATCTTACTAGTCTCTTTCCAAGCTCTCAGGGAGCTAGCTGAATGGGTATCATTCTATCCAGCCCTGTTGTTAGGCATGAGCTGAGATACCTGCAGCTCTTAGAAGATATCTGGAGAATTTTGAGGATCAAGGTTGACTGAAGCTTTATGTGCAGGAACAGTGCTCTTTACACTGGTCTGATTAACCCATCACTGCTTCTCATTTTCCTCCACTAGTCTTTTGCACTTCATGGGGCAAAAATTTGGGATTGTGTGAATCTGTGGCCTCTTTGTCCCCCCCTTATTCTCCTGTGGGTCCACCTGGTTGCTCAGTGCAAGTACTCCGTGTGGCTAAGTAGAGGAGCCTGTAGAGGTTTTTTGCACAAAATACCTCCCAATATTTCCTGCCTGGAAAGAGAACGCAGCATGGTGTGGCACAAGCAGAACAGGCACTCCTGCACGAACCATCAGGAAGGTCTATTTGCCCCTTTGTAAGTGGCCAGACTGCCTCGAAAAGGATCCTGAGGAAAAGGATCCTCGACTATGCAGGATCCTTAGGGCTGGGGTGGGATCGTTTAGGTTGGTTTTCTGTTTTAGTGTTTCTTTGGGGGTGGGAGGTGTGGAATCCCCTTCATCAACCAATGGGTGGGGAAAAGGCAAATTATTGAAAGTTTGTTGACTCTGGAAAATAGTTAAATCTTAAAATAGCTCTTCAGAATGTATATTCCTGCCCTTATCCCTGAATACTTCGAAGGCTGGCTGTTCTTGCTGCACTGCACTAGCAGAACCGCGGACTCTGTCCTTACAGCCTCCTCCCCCTGGGCAGCTGTCGGGCCGGAGTTTGAGCCTGGGGAGCTGCAGAGTCCGTCCTGCAGCCCGGCCAGGCCCGCGGCACCGGGGCAGCCCCAGCGGAGATTCTGCGGGCTGTGGGACGGGAATGTACCGGGGAGATCCCGGGCATTCCTCGGGCTGTGGGACGGGACGGTACTGGGGGGATTCCGGGCATCCCGCAGGCTGTGAGAGGGGGAGGTACCGGGGATCCCGGGCATTCCTCGGGCTGTGAGACAGGACTGGTACCGGTGATCTCAGGCATTCCACAGGCTGCGAGACGGGACGGTACCGAGAATCCCGGGCATTCCGGAGACAGGGAAGTACAGAAGCTCACGCCCAGGTCCCAGAATACTTTTTATTGCTGCGGCAACGATAGGAAACATCACCTGTGCTCAGTACTCTCCAAATCACAGCCTTTTTCGGCTGGAGGAAAAAAAA
>VWYP01019053.1:344018-358651 GCA_013400435.1 Pycnonotus jocosus | reverse complement strand
CGGCCCCCATGGCCACCCGCCCGCCCTGCCTGCGCCTCTGCCTGTTCCTGTGGCTGTGGCTGTGCCTGGCCGGGCTGCTGAGCCTGCGGGCGGCCAGCGCCCTGCCCCTGCGCCCCGAGCCGTGGGACGAGGTGCTGGCGGCGGCCTTGCAGCGCCTGCGGGAGGTGTTCGACATCGAGGAGCTGCCGCCCGACGTGCTGCCCCGCAAGAAGCCTCCCCAGTTCATGGTGGATCTCTTCAACAAGGTGGCCGACGCCAACGGCATCACCCGCGCCCCGGGGCTGCTGCAGGGCGACGTGGTGCGCAGCTTCGAGGACAGAGGTGGGCCCGGGGTGAATGCCCGGTGAATCCCCGCGGTGAATGCCCACGGTGGATGCCCACGGTGGATGCCCACGGTGGATGCCCGGGTGAATGCCCGGGTGAATGCCCACGGTGGACGGGCGGGCGGGAACGGGCCCGGCGGGGTCTGGCGGTGTTCCTAAAAAAAGGGTCTTTTCCAGTTCACGTGGACCACCACCACTTCTACTTCGACATCAGCGCGATGGAGAAAGGCGAGCAGATGCTGAAAGCCGAGTTCAGGGTCTTCAAGCTCAAGAGGACACATCGGTCCAGAAGGTCCGACGTGCAACACTTCTGCAAAGTAAGTGGGGAAAATAGTTAAACATTTAATTCTGCTGTCTTTGTTACTAATACTGAAAATAAGGAGTGCACCTACGTGTCACGCAAACCTGTTTTATTGTTATTTTCGTTTTGTTTTGTCATCCTCACTTTTTCTTTGCCTCCAGCATGCAAAGAAGTAATGTGAAGTTATGACTTTGGCTTTGTGCTGACCTTTGTGCTACGGCTGTGAGCTTTCCCTAAAGACACCAATGTCAGATGCATCCCAAATCAAACTGTACTTTTCTGGGATTTGAGATGTTTCGAAATATGAATTGAAATTTATCTGCTGGAGCTGCTCCGAAAAATAATAATAGCAGCCAGGGATTAATGGGAGAACAAGGTGGGTAAGGAACAGGGTGGTATCTATTCCTCTGGCAAAGGGCCGGATTGGACTTTTTGCAAACCCGAAGAAAAATATGTGGAGGAACAGAAGACTTTGATGGTATCAGGTGCTCAAAACAAGATAGGGATGGTCAGGATATTTTTCTTAGTATCTATAGTCTAGTATCCTGCTTCTGAACACATCTAGAAGTAGGTGTATGTTGTGATAACTTTTTCGGTTAAACTGTCCAAAATCTACTTTTCCCCTCTTTTAGAATGACAGTACAGTTTTACAGCTGTGATGTAGTAGAAACCTGCATAATCTTCATCCTCCTTTTTTGCTGTAAGAACAATCAAATTAATTTCTTACTGTTTTTGTTGTATGTTGCTGTTATTTAGGTGGAAGTGTATGAGCTCCTGGAGAGTAAAAATAAGCCACAGAAAAAACATCTCATTGCATCAAGATTATTGTCCCTCTACACGGAAGGCTGGGAAGTCTTCAACGTCACACAGACAGTAAGCAGAGAAGTGTGACTTAATTTTATTTCTAAAATTTTTAAGGTGACCCCTTATAACTCCAGCATTGCCATTAAGCTGGGGTTTGAGGTCAATTCAAACAGGACAGCAGCAGAGAGAGATGCTTTCTCTCTACTCTTAAAAATAGGCCTGGTGCTGTCTGAATTAAAGAAGTGTTTATGAGCTGCTAGGAGCTCAAGCACGGTGAGAATTGAGCACCCCAAACCTAGTGGAAGGAGAGACATCAGGCCAAGTGTGTCGTTGTGATTAAAACCTCGGATTAGTTGGCATTGCTTGTTTACTGAGAGTAGGTTTTCATTTCTCCTTTTTATTCTAGCAGTACTTGTGTAGAGCAGTATGCTTCAACGCTGTGTTCCCAGAGTTTATCATGGTTGGACTGCCTGTCATTCAACTTCCCCGACAGACTTGTGTATTTGTCAGCTTTGTCAGCTTTGTTTTGTAGATATCCATCAATTTTAACCGTAGGTGGATGCCTTTCCGTAGCAAAAGAACACACACGTGGTTTAGAGCGGTGCTCTGGGACAGTGTTTTTCACTGCCTAAGCTTTATCATCAGACTGAACAGCGTGCTTGGATGATTGGTTGAGTTCCATCTTAAGTCATTATATTCCTGCTAGAGAATGGCCTCGCCTAATCGATCAGTGTGGAATTATAACAATTAGATAAGTAAATTTGCTTGATTGTGACATTTCTTCAAACGACAGGGTTTTTAGATTTACATAAGTCTTAACGGTATGAGAAGTGGAGAGTTCATATTACTGTATTGAGATTGCTATGAAAAATAAATTTCTGCTGAAAGTCGGAGAGAGTTTATTTTAATATTAACTTCTGCACTCAACTATTCACTAGTAAATTCTCCGAAATTAATTATCTTCCTGTAAATGTAGCTTTGGGGAATGCATATGCTAATTTGTATTTTTAAGTGTTGAATTACTGGTTTAAATATTAAACTCAGTGAAGTCTTAGCTATACAGTTATCTCACTTCTGTTACATGTCCTTATACTCTCATAGTTTGTTGCCTATTCTCTTCCTAATATAAACATTGCTTAATCATAATGCTGTAATTAGAATATTGAAACAATATTTTTTCTTTTCCCTGTCTTCACCAGGTTTCCAAGTGGGTTGGGAACAGCAGCTCCAACCATGGCTTTTGGATAACTACGACACACGTTTCCGACAGTGGAATGGAACACGATGTGGTCAGGTTTGCCAAGAGCCAGGGCGCTTTGCAGGAGAGTAGAAATGCTCTCCTTGTCCTCTTCACCAACAGTAACAAACGGAGGTCTCACAGCTTTGTACCCTCTGCTACAAGTAAGTGCACTTTTAGAATATGAATTGGCTGTTCCTTTTCTGTTACCTCCTACTACCTCATGTAGACCCTAACCTCAGTTATTTCCTTGCAGTACCGAACAGGTTTGAAGTTCAGCTTTGTCAGTGATCGAAATTTGATTTGATAGTCCTCGCTAGTAGGTCACCAGCATCCTAAATTGCCCCTCCCCTCATAAAAACTGTGTGTGCCAGAAATATTCGTTAATCCTAAGGGAAATCTGGTTTATTTAGTTTGTAAAGGGGTGAGAGTTCTATTTTTTATGTGCTACTTACATTATTTTTGTGATGGTGAAATTTGCATGAAAATTGTATGTTAGGTTTAGATTGAAAAAAAGCTCAGTGACCTGGAATACTTTGTCGAAATTCCGGTAAAGTATCTGTAAGTAGAGTCATTAAGAGTGATTTTAAGAGTGAAAGAGGTTGTTAAATAAGCTCTTTGAACTGCTCTGTCCTTGGCTTGTTTTTTAAGCACCTTCAATGACTAATTAGCATTGTGACTAAAGGCTGCTTTCATCAAAGACAACGCCCTCGTGCCTTAAAATACAAAACAGTGTCTTACCTCTTCCACTGGCCTTGGTGTTAAAATCAGCTAAGGCTGGATTTTAGGGCCTGATAAAGGCTAAGAGCAAAACCTTGAAGGAGAGGCAAAAATCATGCAAAAATCTGGCTTTCCAGGTTTTCTGGGAAACGGTGGTATTTACATATCAGAAAGAAGCTGGGTAGGACAATATTAGGAAGTAGGTGGTGAAATTGATTAAAAATAAAACTGAGGCTGGCCCGCTTATTTTTGTTTTCCAAATAAAAATTAATAGTGCAATAGTGCAATCCACTTTAATGAGCATCAAGCTCTGCACGGAATACTGCAGGATAATGTCAGGATTGAGAAATTTCTTAACAAAGAAACTCTCTAGACCTGCCCGTTGCTAGTGCTGAGTGACCACATAGATTGTTCTACATATCAGTGAGTTTCAGCTTGTGTACATGGGTCTCCATGGACCTCAGAAGATACTTTAGGAAAGCATCCTATTGCCAATATGCTTCATTCTTTAGCAGTGTTTTGTAAACCTGGTGGTGATTTTTTGTAGGATCAAAAATTTGAAAGATGTACTTTTTGCAATGTTACTTTACACATTACTGGGTTACTGCACATTCTGCTTTGCAGAATGTATGTGTGGAGTATGGGTAGAGTTCCTGGGAGAATACTGGAGAGAAAAAGGCTGTGATTTCCACCTTCTGTTAGCACTGCCCACAATAATGTGTGTTGTAGGAGTGGCTGTATGAAGGCAGTTAATACCATTCTGACCAGATTCAGCACTAAAAAGGGACTGTGGAGTTCACAGATTATTTGGTAGATCATTGCATTTTCTTTGCTATTTCTGCTGAACTGGGGCTTTTCCAGGGCACAAAGTGAAACAGAGATTTGACAGATTTGACAGATTTGGAAGTGTGGCTGAAATGGCAATTGAATACACACCCTTTCTGGTACATTCACAGGTTAGGTGCCATTTTAAAATCTGCTCTGAAGACTTTGATGTAGATTTATTTAATCGACTTTCATGCAGAATACTGTACTTAGTAAATGAACTTTTTTTAAAAAAAATTAACATACAGCTTCCTTTCAGAATCAGGAACAAACCCTGCCAAATCTGATGCCTCACGTGTTCCTCATGACACGGATGTCATGGAAAGCAGCAGGAGCAGGAGACCCCGAGCCGCTGCAGCCGCTGCTGCCAGGGGCCCGCTAACATCATGTCACCGGAGGGAGCTCTATGTAGACTTCCATGCCATTGGCTGGTCAGGATGGATTATTCACCCCAGTGGATACAATGCATTTTACTGCAGGGGATCCTGCATCTTCCCTTTGGGGGAAAGTCTAAATGCGACAAACCACGCTACAGTTCAGTCCATTGTTTATACACTGAAACTGTCTCAAGAAGTCAGCATGCCCTGCTGTGTGCCAGATGAATTGAAGTCCCTTAATCTTCTCTACTTTGATGACAAACAGAATGTCGTCCTTAAAAATTACAAAGACATGGTGGCAACAAGGTGTGGTTGTCATTAGGAAGACATTTTTTTTTCTCTGCATTTGATGTGCATCTGGATGCAGTTCCCCTTTTGCCACTGAAGATACCAAAGGAGATGGCATTTCAGTTTGCAAGGCAGGAGAGACAGAAACTATCTGTGCTTCAAATCCTTCTCCTCTCACCATGGCTGTGTGGGAAGGTGGCTGGCTTGTGAAGAGCTGTGGACTTCAAGACTTCCCTGGAGAGCTCTTTGAGTGCCTGTACACCAAGGAACTATTAAAATCAGGAACTTGCTATGTGAAGGAGTTGAAACACATTAATTAATTAAAATCAAATTAAGGTCTTGTTCTGTATACCAAAGCTCAGAATTTCCAGTGATTTGACAATCAATCCAAGATGTGATGCAGATCTCTTAGTAGCACAACCTTAATCAGTGTTGGCTGCATGATCCAGTGGGGATGTGCAGTCCTACTTTGAGCTTTCAGGGTAAGTATTTGCCCAGAGCTAATTTCAGAGTGCTCTACCACTCTACCAGATCATGCTTTACCAGGATTTCTTCCCCTGAGCTTTATGCAGCTCTATCAAATGCAGAGACCTCCTGATAAGTCCCTGTGGGACTTTCTAGCCCATCTGAAGGAGCCCATAGGTCAGTATTTGTCTGGGAATCAGCATACTTGGCCTCTAACTCAGGGCTGCAACCCTGGTGAGGCCAGTGCCTGTGTCTGTAATGGCTGTTAGGATGTGTGGCACCAGAGATTGCCTCTGTGTATTTGCTGTGCTGTGGGATCCTAAGCTTGGGTCAGAATCCTCATGGTTTAGCAAGGAGGAAGAAAACCACAAAGCTTTGGAGGTCCATGAGAATATGCTAGATACTGGGCTGGTCTGGTGTCTGGCGGGTTTGATGGAATGGACTTGATGATTCCCTTCCCTTCTTTGAAAAATAGGAGGACACAGGATGGATGAGGACCCTTGAGATCTTTCAGCCTTGCTACAATTTCATGCAGGTAACCAGCCCAGTGCTGTTCCTCAGTCAATTCATTGAGCTGTATCTTAAGCCTGGGTAGGTTCTTGTCTCCATTAACCCTTGAAGGAGGCTGACCTCTTGCAGAATGAGGCATCTCCCATGGGCAGAAACTTCATGGAATTTTTTTTTACTCCAATGAGACATAAAAAAAAGAAAAAAATATGTAGAGTCTTTCTGTAAATACTAATGTCTGTAATAAATGTATTTTATTTAAAACCCAAACATTTGGGATATATTAAATTAATCTGTACTGTAAATTGCTAATTTTTAAATAAATGTAATATAACATTGGTATTGTTCGTTTGTTGTATTTGAACCTCTTTCCTAGAGTCATGAATCAAATAATTTTCTATAAGAGAGAACATTCCCAATGGCTTCAATGGGTACTATATCAAGTCTTCTGTGTCCAGGAGTATAACAGATAAGAAAAATAGACATTTATCCCTTCAGGGAGAGTCCAGTAGTTGTTCCTCAAGTGAAAGCGTTCTGGTCTTGGTATATGGTTGCAGTGGTAAAGTGGAATGTAAATCTAGTAGCAGGGTGGTTCTAACAGCTGCTTCAGCCACACCCAGCCGTGGGATTCAGTTCCATTGCCAAAGGGACCTGGAGAAGCATAGAGGGCCATAAAGGATCTCTTTTTACTGTTTAATTTCCCAGGCTGCTCTTTTGCACTTTTCCCTTTTCACTGCAGAAGTACCTGTGGTGCTTTAGCACACCTTGGGTGTGGCAAGATGCATCTACAGTGAGAGTCTGGATGAGGTAGTTTCTGAATGGTGACTTCAGATGATGTTTTATCTCTGCTTCTTTTGGTACAGGCCCTAAGAACTGAAGCCAGAAGTTTTTACTGGCAGCATTTGGGGTGGATTGACAGAGGCAGGTTCTGTGTCCAACATTGCATCTTCTATCCATGCGTGACAAGTGCTTCCAGCACCATCAGCTGAGTATCAGCTTCATCCTTGACTGCTCAATCCAGAGAACTGCCCATTGTTTTTCTAGGATATCTTAATGTGTTTCTTCTTGTTTCAAAAGCCAAGGAAAAAAAAAAAAAAGAAAAAAAAAAAAAAAGGAAATTTTCTACTGAAAAACAAGTATGATTAATAAATGGATGATGAGGACACTGACTGTTAGCTAACATAGTGCTGCCCTACAATAGGTGAAATATGCACAGGCAAGCTAGGAGCACTAGGTAGTTTTGTGCACATTAAATTATTTTTTTTCTGCACCACTCAACTTAGTCTTATTATGCCCCATTAAACCCTGATAATTAAAACAAAATATATTGGAATTGTTTATCCTGGACTTTGTGAGGAAATGAGGTTCATAATAATGCCAAGGGAAAAAATTTACACTACACCACAACTTGTAATTAGAATAACAATTAGCACAAGTAGGCTCTTTCTTTTTGTTGCCTTTTGTTTGTTTGTTTGTTTGCTTTAGAATAAAGGTGAATTTTCTTCTTATTCATTAATTGAAACATGTAAAAATTCCAAAATAAGAAGAAAATCCTATTCATGGTAGAACTGAAGGGTTATGCTCAGCCCCATGACAGAGCGTTTGGTCCAAGTTTGGAACTAAAATGGTCCAGGCATGTGAGGTATGTGCATCACACTGTGCTCCTGAAAGTGGGGAGAGCACTAAGCCTTGTCCTGACAACATGGCAGTGAGGTCTGAGTATGCTGTGGGAGAGAGCCAATGATAAAGAGCACCAATTCACAAGAGTGATCTCCTCTTTGTAGAAATGTTTGTTTTAAGGGATTTCTGTGGTGTTCCTTTCACAAGGTATAGATGATGGGAAGGTGCTTCTTGACACTGAAGCAGCGGAAAGGATGTGCTGGGGGTGTCCTGGAACAGGTAAGTCGGAAGCGATGGGCTTGGGGAAATTAATCTGAAGTGGTTTCCCTTTTTTTCGAGGGGAGGGGGGCGGGGTTGGCGTGCTGGGGAGAAAGAGAAAACTTCTATGTGCCTGCCCTGAGGGAGCTGGAGCACAGCAGTGCTGTAAGCTGTCTTCTATCCCGTCTGCAGGCTTGAAAACGCTGTTTGGGATGAGGCAATCTTCTAGGAATGCTAGTGTTTCTTCCAGACTGCCAAGAGTAATTACTATGGTTCCTGTTCTTCGTGTAGCAAATGGGGCAATTATTTGAAAAACCCATGGAGTATTTATTCATAGTCCTGGAGCTTGTCTCCGGGAAAGAGGAGTGGCTGGATGCCTATGGTAAATTCCAGGGCTTTCCCACAGATGCCAAACCCTCCAGACTATCACCAGTCCCTTTTAGATTGCACGTGCAACTGCAGATATACATATGGGTTCATTCTTACATGTGCACATGCGTTCGGGTTCAGAGGCAGCTTCACTCCTGGCTCATCTCAAAGGATGGTGCAATTTACCGGGAACTGAGATGGAGTGCTCGGGCTAATGTGAGGGCATTGCCACACCCAGAGGGTGCATTTCAATGCCTTTGTGCCAAGTATGTCACACCTAGTCCACTTTGCTCCTGGCCTGGAATGGAGCTCACCTCCAAGGAGAGTAGTTAGTAGGTGTGAATTTGCCTTACCTTTGGTGAATGAGACGATTGTGCATTAAAGCAGCTAATAAAATGTTTTATTTCTTCCTACTGGGTTTATTGCTAGAAGCCATTCACAGAATAAGGGGGACTGCTAACTTTCTGTTTTCACAGGAGTGTGCAGCTTTAGATTCATGCATATACTAACTGCCGTTTTGCAGAGCTAGATCATGGCCTGCCTTATTGTGGAAAACAAAAGCTGCAGATTTGCCCTGAGAAAATGACCTGATACTGACAAGTGACTAAACTTTAACTGAAACCATGATTTGGTGATGCTGTAAATTCAGGCCTTGTGACACAAAGCGGCATTATAGCATAAAACCCCACTATGCTGGTTCAGATCTGCTCACAGAAACCTTGCTTGGTTAACCATCAGCTTACATTGTCAGGCATCACGAAATTGGGGTGTGCATTTAAAAATCTGTAGAGTTTCTACTGTGATCCACATGGTAATCAACTCTTCATCTGTGTCAAATTTTCTGCTGAATGTGCTGAGCCAATGTTTGTGGCCAAGCAACTGTGTCCTCAAAAGCCATAGACTGAAAGACCTTCCCTTGAAAGTCTTTATTCACAGCTCTTGGTTAGAAGATTTGTTTTATCTGGGAAGAAGCACCTTTGTATGATATCTTCACTAAAAACCCAGACAATCCCCCCGAAAACCAGTGTTGTTTTGCCTCACCCTGGCTCTGAGTCACTTGAAATGGTAAGCATAGGTTTGGTAAAGGCACAGCTCCTGGCAGAGGCTGGCAGAAACAGGAAGGCTCGTGGCAGACTAATCTTGTGTGCCACTGGAGATGCCACAGGGCACCTTCTTGTTTTCCATATAGAGGGAAGGCAAGAGTGATTTATAGGCTGTTCTTAGGGTGTTCACAGGATCCTGGCCAGCTCTAAAAGGAAACATGCACACTGTGTCTAAGAGAACTATATGGAGGGCAGTGGTGAAGGCCTGTGTGTACCTACATGAAGATTTTGCAATCTGGATTGAATGAGTATGACACTTACAGGGACATAAACAAGACAAGAGATCATAGGATCAGGCCTGGCATACTGCATGACTTCTCAGTGGTGTTTAATTTAAGCTAATATCCCTTTCTGTCTCATGCATTTCTTTTGCCATGTCACAAAATTTCTATCCAATTCAATTTGTTGCTTAGCCCTTGCCCAGGCTCTGATTAGAGACTTTCCTCTCTGATGTTGCATGTTCCTTTATCTAAGGGTCATGTAATTTCTCTCAACAACAGCTGTCAAATGAGAAGAAAATATATACCAGAATATACATACCAGTATATGAAGTCTCCATTAAAGGCAGAGGGAAGAGAGAGAAGGAAGGCTTACTTTCATTATATGGGACCAGGAACATAAAAGTTCAATTAGCAGAATGCATTTGCTTTGCACATTTTAAACCTGTTGTAGCTACTGTAACCAGCACATGCAGTTGGGTCTAATTGCTGCTTTCCAGCTTGACCTAATTGATGCTCTGATCTGCAGTCACCTTAACCTCTATGAGCCCATGTTTCATTACATTTTACCCTTGTTTCTGAAATCCTAAAATTCCCATGGGGAAAAATACACTACAGCAATCTAGAGTTTTTGTGTATGAACTGACAATTCTTTCTCTCCTGTAAATTTCTTCATCTGTCCACAAATAGTGAAAATACAGTGGCTTGACAAAGAGGTTTATTAGTCACCCCAAAATACTCCTTATTTAGGCAGGTATAAGTACTTATAACTCACTGGGAGTTTTACTTAAACTCTGAATGAAAACTGCAGTGATATAAAATCAGCTTAGAGATAATTTCATAACCTAATTGGGGTGTTTATATTACAGGACTGTGCTATTCTCAGTCTCTGCTCATAACTGCAAAGAAAGACTTCTCGGGTGAAGAATGTGTCAGTATTTTCCATGGAAAATTATTTCAAGAAAAGCTTTTGAAATATGAAAACCATGATTTTAACTTTAAATAAGCATTTCAGTCATCATAAAAAAAAAAAAACAACCCAAAACCTCTAATGTCTCCTGCAGCTTTGATTTCAAACACGTCACATTCTTCATTAAAGCAATCATTGTTAAAACAGAGGGACATAAAGCAACATAGGATTTATTCCTTCATTAAACTGATGATCCGTATATGAAGCCAATTAACATTATGAGTCTGGTGAACATCAAGTGTAAAGAGGTTACAGAAAATTAAAAGCAGTCACCTTGGTCTTTAGATAAAGAAAGAACACTTTTACATTATAAATTATAAGAGTGTCCAAGCGGGACAAATCGGCAAATTTGGTTAATTGGAAAATACATTTTACTGCACATGAATTAGGGTGAAATAACCTTTTAGCTGCTAGCCTTTTTCTGTGGTCAGGTATTGAGAATCACGGGAAAGGAAACATTTGGACATAGAAAGGCGAGAGAGCCATTTCATCAAACTGAGCTCTTCCTTGAGTTTTACAAAAGATCCACCCAAAGCTCAGTGCTCCTGAGGAAAACATTCATTCAGTGATTTTGGTCAGCCGTTCAGCCCTAGGTTTTGTTTTCATAGGTGAAAGATAAGAAGAGGTGTGTTTGTGTGTGCAGCACAGGAACAGTTCTGCTCTAAGACAAACACCATCAGCAAAGTGTCTATCCAGAATTATACTTATTTGGACTTTGTCTTGCAGACCTAGCAGCTAATATTGATGTCACAATAGTCACAATAATAACAACAGTAATAATAATAGTAATAAAAATTAAGTTTGTGACAAAGACTTTAAGGACTTTACACAGAAAGGTAATTTTTTCCCTGAAATATTGTATCTCTCTATGTTATTTCATTCTTGATTTTAGTGCTTGCCTTCGGTAGCTGGATCAGAGGAACTACCAGACGAATACCAGACATGATCCCAAACAACCTAGTGCATGTTTTTGTGTTCCCAGGCTGGCAGGAAAGCCTCTGCAGCAGGGGCACAGGGCGGGCCGCAGGAGCGGCTCTGCCGGCCGCCTTTCCCCGGGGAGCGCCGGGCGGCGCGGGCCGGGGCGCGGAGCTGCGGGCGCTCTCCGTGGTGCTGAAGCGCCGCCGCCCCGGGGCTCCGTCCGCCCCAGAGCGGCACCCGGGACTCCCCTGCGCTAACTTTTAATTATGGCAGCCCTGCGTTTCCAGCATTAAAATTAAACAGACACCGAGAGGGCGAGGGGTGGGGGATTATATATTGCTTAGTTATCGCCGTGTTTTGCAGCTGCTGGTCCTTGGGAGAAAGTTGAGTCTCGGCCGGCTCAAGGTTCTTTTGCTTCTATTTAAAAAGCAGCGACTTGGAGCACTTCCCCGCGCTCCATTCCGCCTTCTCCCCCTCCTGTAATACGCTGAACTTGCAGGCTTCAAACTGCTGGGGAAAGTGAATCTTGGAGCCAAAAAACCAATGCAGCCCCCTGACTAGAGCAAGGCCTGAGAGCGCCATAATGAAGTTATTATTATTTTATTAGGGGTTCTTATGATAAAACACTATCTCACTCATCTCTTCCTGATGTCAGAGAAAAAGGAAAAGGCACATCTGTCTCTGTGCAAAGGGATCCTACAGTACTGGCCCTGAGTGGATTTTAAAGCTCAAGAGGGAGAGAATGGCAGGAGAGATTCAGGCAGCACCTCTGGGTTATGGCCTTCTTTTTAGGTTACTTGACCTAAAGCTTGTGCTGCTATTTTATCGAGTGCAGTCAGATTCAGAGCATTGGTCTTTGATCTTGCATGGTGATGTAAAAGCCATCTCAATTCATAGTATACTTTACTGCTCAGAGACTTGCCTGGGTGGTGAACAAATATCTGTTGTCAAACAAAGATTTTCCTAAAAGTGTGTGTGTAGACATGTAAACATATATAAAACAGACAGCCTTCTACATCTGTTACTTACTATGTTAAAATGATAAGTGAATGGGTAAGATAAGTTCCAATCAAATCAATTTGTATCTCAAGTAAAATTAATTTTTGCCTTTTGCCTAAAATAATGCTTCACAGGATGGAAACATAACTTCAACTTGAATATGTATTAGGGGAATTTCCACATCTATGCCTAATGTAAAAGACAGAGCAGGTGATATTTCTAAGGCTTATTAGTGTTTATTTAATGAGATCATATGTACAAAATCAACTTTCCAAAGAATCATCTCTTCAAAATCACTATTTCTGCACCTGTATTGCCTGTATCCATCTCCTTTGCTCTGGTATGAATGTGCTGTCTTTAAACTCCCATCAGATCTAAGAGAGCCTGTGTAGATTTGCTCGCCCTTCCTGCACAGAACATTACAATCTTTATAAAATATTAAATTTGTGTAGTCTGCCGGAGAAGCAATAGTTCCAAAATAAAATCAGCAGTCTAGACGAAACATAGACACCAGAACTTATCAACAGTTGTCTGACTTACATCTTCTGATGCATCTTGAGTGGGTCATAATACCAACTTTATTTTCAGTGGTGCATAAATTAATTACACGCATTTAATAACCAAAATATCATTATATTCCCCCTTTAATATCATAAAGGCTTTACGCCAGGGAAGCACTTAATGTGCAGGGGGCCATAACAGGCTATTATCCTTGTGTAATGCTATTACAGAACCAATTATGCGCCATTATACTTGCTTTTTTTGCAGTTTATGTGATTTGATCCAATCCCGCGTCCCTGACTTGAAAATTTCATCTGGGTACTTTAAAGTCTAATTTTCACCCGGGCTGAGGCAAGGGCCATCTCTCTCCGCTGAGCCTATGTCTCGGATGCATTTTAAAAGTAATTGCGAAGGGTCCCGCCGCATATCATTTGCAGACGGGAAGCGAGCATAAATCCAGAGACCCCTCGCTGCGAACAAAATCAAACTTTGCCGTGGTACGATCGCTTGGAAAGGCGAGGCGTGTGCAGAGCGGCCCCCCAAAACCCATCCGGCGGCAATTACCCGTCGCTCCGGCAGCGCCGGGGTGCGGGCGGCGGGGCAGCGCTCGGGGGCACCCCGGGGCTGGGGGGACACGCAGGGGGCTGCGAGCCCCGGAGCGCCAGCGCTCTGAAAATAATGGGATTGTGTTGCTGCCGTTCACATTCCTGGCGTTTGCTGAGAAATGACGGTTTTTTTCTTTTCATCCTCTCCGCCCCCCCTGCTCTGCACACCACGTGGGCCATTTGTAGGGCCCAATAGACCTATCCAAGTTACTCACTGTAGACAGCGCTGGAAATAATCAGATTAAGGCCAATTATGCGTGAGATTATAAAGGCAAGTGCTGAGAGGCAGAGCATGCTGTAGACAGATATAAAGACATCTGGCCACTTCCAGAACTCCACAGAGCCCTTCTGTCTCTGCAGCCAACAACTCACAGCGCCTTACTCTAAAGCAAAACACCCCCAAACCTTACCGGTGATTTTTACTCCTGTTCGATTTAGGTATGGATTACTATATTCATATACCTTCTGGAATTTTTGTTTGTTTGTTTGTTTTTAATATGACTGCATATAAATTTGAATGTTGTTTGGGTTTGGTGTTTTTTTTTTCCTTGCCGAGGACATTGGCGCCCAGTGTGTTGGATGCTTTAAAAAGAAGGCATCTTTTAGGTTTTATTGCTGTTTCATTTAGGCAGAATAATTAAGGTTTTCTTTTAAGCAGATCAATCCTACCTACAAACATTTTTATTTCTTTATGTAACTATTTGCTCCATAAAGGAATATTTGAAATAGGTAGATGGATAGATAGATGGATAGATGGATAGATGGATAGATAGATAGATATAGAGATAGATAGATAGATAGATAGATAGACTGATAGATGTAGAGATGGATCGATGCATAGATAGGAGAACAAGAGAGTCGCAATCTGCTATTCTGGGCAGAAAAAAAGCCAACAAAGTTTTGCTGATTCTGATTACTGTACACCAACCACGGAGTTTTCTGCCTTTGGCTTTTTAATTCGTTGCACAGGATTAGACAGTAATTTCTCTTCTTCCTCTGGGATGGGCTTTAGGGTTATCGATTACCTTCTTCAGGTGTTTTCCTCTGGTTCTTCACCTGTTCTGTTCTTTGCCTCTGTGTCTTCAGGTGTGCAGGAGGCCCCTCGGCGGTGCGTCGCGGTGCCCGACTGGGGAGCTGGTGCCGGTGCGGGGGGTGCACGGGAGCCCCGCGCCCCGCGGGCTGGCCACGGCCGCGGTCCCGGTCCCGGTCCCGGCCGCTGTCGGGC
>VWYP01019053.1:156093-343960 GCA_013400435.1 Pycnonotus jocosus | reverse complement strand
CGAGCAGCGGGCGCCCACCGAGCCGCAGGGCCATGTTCTACTTCCACTGCCCCCCACAGCTAGAGGGTGAGTGTTATCGCACGGAGATGTGTAAGTACAAGAGCTGAGCTTGAACTGAAGTTGTCTGCGGGCGCGGGATGCGCTGGGGACGGGAGGAGAAACTGTGACCGAACTTGCGCCACGACTGTCACGTACAAATACGAACTGGGATAAGATACAAATTTATAGAGACAATTAATAGCATCCTGTTCCTTAAGAAAATACAACCCTATCCCCCTCCCCCCCCCTAGTTTTCTCCTCTTGTCACTGGAAAGNTTGTCACAGGAAAGAAATTGCATGACCTTTTTTTTTCCTGGGTTTTTTTTTTTTTAAATTTTTAATTTTTTATTTTAAAATCTGATTCCTGTTGGAAAGGGCTTGGTTTTATACCCCCACCCCCGTCATTTTGCCACCTGCCTCCCCTCTGTGGATAGCGATCCTGCAGTTGAGCCTCAGGCTAAGAGAGAGATGCTTTTCTCCCTCCCAGCACAGATGTTGGTGTCATGGCTGTAATCGGGACACTTTCAGGACGTGGTCACGCCTCCTCCCTCCAGCCAAAGGGACCGCATAAATCTTTAATGCTATTTTGCAAACATTCTGTGGGAGGATGGGGAAAATGAGGTGCAACAGAAGGAAAAAAAAAGGCGGAAAATAAATATATGGGAGGATGATTTTCTTTGTGTTATTGGTCAGAGATTTTTAAAAAATTATTATTATTACTGTTATTGTTGTTGATTTTCTTTTTGAAAATCTGGCAGCCGTCAGGATTTCCCGGTGTCACCTCCGCAGATGCCCAGGGCCCTCTGTCTGTCCCCTCTGCCTCCGGCCGCGCTCGTAGTGCGCGGAGCATCCCCGGAGCCGCGGCCGCGCAGCCCCAGCCCCGCCAGGCTGTCCCGCCGTGCCTGAGCGCTGCCGGCCGTCCCGGGGCTGCACGGCGGGGAAAGTGACCCGGCCCCGGAAAATCCCTTTGCCCGACCAACCCCCTCCTTGCACGGGCATCACCCGACGAGAAAGGGGCTTTCCCTGCGGCGGCGCTGGCAGGAAGAAGCGGTCCAGCGGTTTCATCCCACTTCGGGGGAGGGTCAGCCTCTCTTTGAACACGGCTTCCCAGGGCCAGCGGACCCAAGCCGGCCTGTGTATCCCGGCTGGAATATTCGCTCCCCAAAGTTTTCTCCGGGCGAGACAGTGCTAGGGTCCCTCCCGCCGGTGCCACCGAGCTCTGAGGCAGCTTTGTTTGCTAGTTTTTGGCAGACAGTTTTGGAAACGTGCTCTTGTTTCTGCTTGTTTGGTTGGTTGGTTTTTGTTAGTTTGTTTGCTGTGTGTTTGTTTCTCCGGTGCCTGTGTTTAGCGGCCCGAGACGGGGAGCGGCCCCGAAGGCTGCAGCCTCTCCCGGCTGTGTCCGGGGCCGGCCCCACGCTCTCCCGGCTCGGGCAGCAGCGGAACAAGGGGAAGGGGCGATCTGTCCTGCCAAAGGGTGAAAACAGCGTTGGGCATCACAAGTGAGGAAAAAAACCCCCAACAAAACAAACCCAAACAAAAAACAACCTCCGTCCAAAGCCCCCCACCCACCCATCACCAAACCAAAAAAGGGAAGCAGAAAAGCCCTGCTCGGCCAGCATTTGGGCAGCCGGGGAGGCCCGGCGCCGCAGGAATGAAGTGCGCGTTTCTGGGGGTCACCGGGACAGTATTTTATTCTCTGATGAGCCTCTCCCAGGCCCACATGGAGTGAGGTCTGTGCGAGGAGTGGGCTCGGGCCGTGTTTATCTTCTAAATGATGCTGCCAAATGAGCGGTGACCTCCAGCTCATGTACCCCAGAGCACTTCAGGGGCAGGTCTGCCAGTGGGGTCATGGGGACACTCAGCAACGCTTATGGGGCTTCGGGTACTTTTCTGTTCCATCAGGGTTTATTTTGGTTTGGTTTTGTTTGTTTGGTTTGGTTTGGCTGTTTTTTGGGTGGTTTTTTTCCTTTTTCTGGTTTGAGGTTGGTTTTTATTTTGGTTTGGTTTAAGTTTTGAGTGTTTTTTTGGTCTGTTTCGTTTTGTTTGTGGGTTTTTAGCCTGTTTTGTCAGTGAACAGAAAGGGAGTGACACATTTCAACATGGGCACTCAAGGATGATGTGTGACTGGGGGAGCCACGAAGGCCAGGGTCTGCTCCGTGGAACATGGTTCGCATGCCGGTAGCCCATCTGCCCTCTCATGGCCTCCGTCCGGGGACGAACCCCCGGTGCCCCAGCCGGGCCCTCGATGGCCGGTCAGGGAAGGGCAGGGCGGCCTCCTCCAGCCCCGCTTTTTTTCCTCGGCGGTTCAGCCGTGGCCGAGCCTCCAGCGCTGGGCTGTACCGAGCCGGTGCCCACGGTCTCCTCCAGAAGCCAGGGCGAGCAGCCGGGGCCGGTTCGGCCGCTCCCGCGGACAGGAACCCGCCAGCTGCCCCGCTGCCTCCTCGCCCGGGCCGGGCCTTCCGCGGGCTCCCTGGGCACACGGGCACGGCCTTTGCCAGCTGCCATCCACACGCCCGTGTCAAAGCTTCGCCCGAAAAATACTCTTTCTCGGGACGGGGTGAGCTCCCGGCGTCAGAAGCCCTCGGTGCCGGCAGCAGCAGCCCCCGTGCCCGCGGGGATGGGGCAGCGCTGCCCGCCCCAGCGGCTCCGTGCCCCGGCCCTGCGCCCTCAGGGCAAGGCGGCCCTAACGCGGCTCTCGGCCCGCAGGCGCGGCCCCCTTCGGAGGTCACTCCACCGGAGACTTCGACGACGGGTTCCTGCGAAGGAAGCAGCGCCGCAACCGCACCACCTTCACCCTGCAGCAGGTAGGAGCCCGCTTCTCCCTGCCCTTGGCCTCTGCACCCACGGCCCGCTGCTTGCCGGCATCATGCCTGCTCCCTGCCTCCCCCATGCCTGCTCCCTGCCTCTCCCATGCCTGCTCCCTGCCAGCTCCCAGACTGCTTCCCCATGCCAGCTCCCATGCCCTGCTTCCCCATCTCCTGCCAGCCCCATCCTGCCTGCCCCGCTGCCCCGGTGGCCCCGTTTTCCTTATCCATGCCTGGCAGACACCCCTGTGGGGCGGCGGGATCCCTCACGGATCCCTCATGGATCTCTGCTCTCCTTCCCCCCATCAGCTCGAGGCCCTGGAAGCCGTTTTTGCTCAAACTCACTACCCCGATGTGTTCACTCGGGAAGAGCTGGCTCTGAAAATCAACCTCACGGAGGCCAGGGTGCAGGTAAACATCCTGGGGAATTACTTAACTCGGATATTCAAACTGGCAAACTTTTTTATTATTTTTATTTTTTTTTTATTTGACATCATGACTGCAGAGTGCACATTTGGCCAAAGAACGCAAATGAAGACGATCTGTCATTTTCATGATGCACTTTAATAACATCAACATAATGTGGAATATTAGATTAGGTTGATTAATCGGTCATTCATAATTAACTAGTGATAATGTTCTACACTAATTTGTCCGCGTCTCCAAGGTACTAAATTACATCAATGCACATCCATTTCCTTGCTTTTGGAGGGGGGGCGTGGTGCAGAGAAAAGAGCTGAGACGTGATTCTCCAAAGCAGCTCTGACCACTGTCGAGCAGTGGGGTTAGTCAACTGCAGGGAGCTCAGCTGCCAGGAAGAAAGCTTCTGCACCTCTTCAACTTTTCTCCCTTTTGCCTTCTTTCTAAACACTTAATTTAGGCAGCTAAAGAGCCTGCAGAGCAATCCCCACACCTTTAATATGATCCAATAAATACCATTGGCCATGATTACTCTTTCCACAGCCACACTTTTCCAGCCCTTCCTTTCTTCTTTTTCCTCACCGTTTTCCCTGGTTCTATTATTTTTTTTCCCACATGTTTGTTCTTCAATATACAGTCCATAAATATGTGTACATGCTCTGCTAAGAGAAGCAGTCCTGCAGCTGTCAGAGATGGATCCCTGTAACTCTTCAGGCATCCACCACAGAGTCAGAAACCATTTTTTGAACATGATTACGTATTCATTTTTATTTATGGGGCTTTTCTGCACGCTGCTCTTCTATTTTTTTTTTTTTTTTAGGTGCTTGGGGTTAAGCCTATGCAAAGATCTAATTGTAGGAAATATAATAGCTTGCCTTTTGTTCCCTAGGGTCATGTTAGTATCTCTTAAAACCCAATGGCTGAAGAGAGATAATGGAATTCACCACAGTAAATTGGGGATTGTAAACAAATTATTTCTCCTATAATCAGATTATGTGATCCTGATTATTAAATCTGAACATGAATCATTGGTCATATGTGGGCAAATTAAACTGATTATTATTTGGAAATGAAAATCTCCTTTTACCACTGCATTGTAGGTACTGGCTTAAAAATAATAAAATATGCCATTTTGGCTATTGGTGCCTAAAGACTGAACTGCAAATTGAGATAAATGGGACAATTATTGAGCATTCAGAAGTGGAAGATCATAACTTGTTCCTGAAAGGTGCAAGGGTGAGATAGGGGTGGTGACAATTAGATTGCTGAGGACTGGTGTTTAGCCTTGTTGTTGGCTATTATGCAAACAGACAATAGATGCAAGCATTTGTTTAGCCTGCTTTCATGCAGGGACATGGGGAAACACAGAGGATGGGAGATATGTTTACATTTATACCTCTTGCTCATTCAAATATGATTAATGTGCTATAAAGCAGAGTCTTAATCGAAGATGATGTTGTCAAACAATAACTAAATAGGGAAATAAACGACTTCATCATGCTCTTTCCTCAGAAGCAGGCAAACTGTCAGTGCAAAGTCATTAAAATATGATAATGAAAAATAGCTCAATTAAATATTGTTATAGCCGTGACCTTCATTCAATTAAGACACAAGAAAGTGTCTGCATTTTGCTTTGCATTTAACTGCTCTAAATTTAGAATATAGATAAAATCATTATTCAATGTTTGCTGATACATGCAATTAAAAGGCAGCTAACTAAAATGGAATTGGAGAAGAATAATAATAACAGTCTCGCCTATACTTGAATTTATGTATTAAAATGTGAATTTCCTGAACTCATGAGAGGCTTGGCATTTTCTACCTCAAACATGGTTCTTGCAGCATATCAGCTCCAAGGTTAATAGAAAAACAAAGTTTTTAGACTAATAGTAAGGTGAAAAAAATCAAGAATATGAATATTTGTTTTGCATATGGGGATTAAAAAAAAAGGTTTGGAAACTGATGTTCTATTCTGAGGTCATAGTGTGGCCTGACGTGGGGGCAGTTGTGCAACCACATTATTAGATTGCAGAATGATGTTCCAAAATTCGTACCTATCAGCTTTTGAGTCCTCTGAAAGCAGACTGGACATGAGAGGAAGAACAGTCAGTTTCAGCCCTCTCCAGAAAATGGGCTGGATGAGATGGCTGGATACACACCTTTTCCTTTCTGACCCCTCTGATTCTAGCAGCAGCTGATTTAAAGACTTACATATGTTTTCATCAGAATGCTTAGATTGTATTTAACACCATCCCTATGAAAAGGCATTTAGATGTGTTAAAGTGTAGAAACCGGTGAGAATTAAATATGTCCATAAAGGCTTGCATGTGATTAAATGCTTTGTTAACTGGCACAGTAGTATTACAACCATTGCTTTTAAAATTTTTGTTGTGACATGGATTTTGAATGTCTTTAGACATTTCTGGTTGTTTTCCAGACACAGAAATATTACAGATATAAATGTAATACTAGGACTCAAATAATTTCACTCTTCAATAAAACTTTGGAATTGCTTTGGAATAGCAATGGGGATACAAAAATAGGAGGAAGATTTAGCCAAGATACTAAATGACAGATTTTACTAGAGTAACAATTTACAGTCTCCTTCACATTCAGCTAAACATGGATTTCACCTAGGATTGCTCTCCCACTCCAGGTGTGGTTCCAAAATCGAAGGGCTAAATGGAGAAAAACAGAGAGGGGTGCTTCTGACCAAGAGGGCTCTAAGGAAACCATGGCTGAGGTGGCACCTCCTGCAAGGAATTTAAATTCCCCTTCTCCAGCAGATCAAACCAGGAATAAAAAAGAGGGTCTAGAGATCCAGCAGAGGTAAGAGTAATACATTATTATACCAGCTGCCTGTCTGTGGGGCAAGAATGCCTCCTGTGTGTGTAGGTGCATATGGATTTCCTGCTATGCCTCGACCTATAGGTATCATCTTTGGAAAATGAGGTGTTTCTTGTGCAATCCACTGTTCCCTGTGGAGATGCTGAGAAGCTGCTGGCTGTGGGAGGCTGATGTTGTCCAGCCTGGGTCACATCTGCTGATGCTGAGACACCAACGTGTTTGTGTGCATGCACAAATGGAATCAGCTGGTTCTGGTTTTGTAAGGAAGCTGTTTTCTCTTCTCCATCAGCCTGAGCCGATCAGTGGGTCCTACAGGACCTTTCTTCCCTTCCTGCCTGCCGGGGACTCTTCTCAACACAGCCACCTATGCACAAGCTTTATCCCATGTCGCCTCTCTAAAAGGTAAATTACTTTTCTTAACTTGGTGGTAAGCTCAAAGAGCATCCCTTTCAAGCAAGTGGCATGGTCCCACTGCCCTCTGTGGGGAAACCTTTGGGAAATGGTAGATCCCCCTTTCTGTTTAGATTGGTAGTAATTGCACTGACCAATGCTGCACGTACCAAAGTGAGTCTCCCATTGTATCTCATAGCATCATTTGTGGCAAAACTCCTTCATTTTACTCTGACAGCTACTTTTTGTGAGGTCAGGTTTTCTCTCAAGGAGTAAGACATGTAGGGTTTGCTCCTTTAGAGTTTTTGTTGCATATGCTTTTTTTAAGAGTTAAATTTATTCTAATAAATTAGTTATATACATCCTTTTGCATTATGTAGTACCTGGCACCATTACTGATGCCTCATCCGCTCTTTGCATGTGGTTTCCTTTGCAGTGCATCTCTGCACAATCCAGACCTTTCTCTTCTTGGACAGTAGGTCCCCTCTGAGAACTTGAATAGAGCATGTTCCTGGGGACAGGGGAGGATACAAAGTAATTCCTCATTACCTGAGACCCCGGCTTCAGGAAGGGTACATCCCGTGTCTATATACTTCCAGTTTCCAAAAAGCAGCAGTATGCATCTTTTAAAAATAAATCACCTACTCATCCATTAGCTGTTCTCAGTCTAACAATTTATAAGACTAAGGGTGTAAGCAGGTTGAATTCAATTTATAGATTTATAGGATGCAAAGCCTCATAGCAGTGCCAAGCACAAAGAGGCACATACATTTACTCTGTGGCCCGATGTGCTGCAATGACTTGTGAGGAAAGTTTCTCAGTTAAAGACTCCCCACTATAAAGAAAAATGTCCTGTAATACATCTCACTGTATTCTCTAGCATAGCTCACACTCCTTGTATTTCCAGTTAAATCAGCTCTGCCAAGGTATATTCCTGGAGCAAATGTTTGGAACTCCTGAGTTGTGTGTTAAGTCCAGTGTCCTGCACCCTGCACCCCCTTCCCTCCTATCCTTTGAAAAAAGCTGAAGCCAGATACACCACTCAGTTACTGCTCTTTTGGTAGGTGTGGAACCTGGGATTCTGAATCAAGAAAGAACACAGAGGTGTGACCTGAACCCTAAAACTTAAAGGTTTATTGTCACCTGTAAGTGGGCTGCAGCTGTTTGGAGTGCCTGAGTCCTCTTGTTCTCTGCCCCGTGAAGCCTTGGGGTTGTGAATTTTGACTTTTTCCATTGGGCAGGAACAGTCTTTCTGCAGTAGATACGTCTGAAATCTTTCAGGCAAAAAAATGGTTCATTGATAAATGTAGTCCCAGACAGGCAGAAAAGTGTGGGAAAAAGGTTGCGTTCAGTGAGTAATTTAGATGAAAGTAAACGTTTTCTTTCTTAAAGTTTATGTTCAAAAATTTTCAAAATTAAATGCATCAATACGTGTTTTCACTTGTTTCATGTTTACGTGTGGCTAAATTTTAAGAAAAAATTACCCAAATAAATAAAGCCAAGTAAAATGAAATAAAAAAAGATTTAAAAATTGTTGTGAAGGGCTGGTATTTTTAGCTGGTTGTTTTTTTTGTTTGTTTGGGGTTGGATTTTTGTTGTCACTGTTTTGGTTTGTTTATTTTTTAGTTTTATTCACTAGGAAGACTTCCTGATGCTATTTTCTTGGATTTTACAGCTTAGCCACTAAATTGAGAAACTAAGAATTTGCTCTTTTTTGCTTGATTGAAGTTTTATAACCCAGGGGGAGAAAAAGTTCTATTCCTGAATCTCTGGTAGATATTAAATAGTCAGTTGCACAGACTAAGAGACAGTGTCCCTGAAAAACTGGTCTCAAACACAAAAAGAGATTTTTTATTTATACGATTTGTAAAGGAATGATCATCAGATGCCTGTATATTGTCTTGGTGAATGTTGTCAGTTATATGTGCAGCTCATTCCTGAAATGTATATTTAATATTTCCTGCCTGGCACTAGAAATGTCCAGGTACATGCAAGGGGACTGGGATAAATGTGTATATTTTGATTTTATGAAATCCAGTTACAGATTTGCGCATCTGTGCATCCGCCTACCAGGATCTGCCTGTGCCTGTCAGCATATTGTTATCCTTGCAAGGAGCTGGTAGTCTGAGCTGCTGCTTTGAGGGGAGCTCTTTTTCTTCTGCCAGGTCTGCTGCTGGACCTTAGTAACATCAAATTCTGGCTTTGGGGTTAAGGGGGAAGAACTTATTGTTATATGAGGGGCAAAATCTGATATATACAACGAGAGAATAATTGTAACATCTTTCTTGTGGTATTGACATATGGAGTACTGTGTTCTCTTTCCTTGGCTCATGTCCACAGGTTCCTCTTTCCCCATTTCTCCAAGAAGT
Source organism: Pycnonotus jocosus (assembly GCA_013400435.1). Classification (NCBI taxonomy): domain Eukaryota; kingdom Metazoa; phylum Chordata; class Aves; order Passeriformes; family Pycnonotidae; genus Pycnonotus; species Pycnonotus jocosus. The sequence continues at coordinate 335,091 of VWYP01019053.1, read as the reverse complement.
GGGGAAAAGGAATTACTCCAAGAGTAATTCACTTGGGCTGGGGTAGGGCTGTGCACAGCAGTCACTGAGCTTTGGTCTTGTTAACTGGTGACCAAGGCAATCGCTAGAGCTTCTGAGTAGACCAAAGGTATCACAGGATTAATGTACAGTTTATTTTCCCTTGGTATGGGAACTCCAGCTGAATGATGGCTCATTTAAACCTGTGTATTTGAGAGCACAACCAAGCTCATGTGTCAATCTGGAGAAAAAGATAATGGTTGTGGGGAGGAAGGAAAGATAGGGAGAGACACAGTGTTCACAAAACCTTAATATGACTGTCTTTGTCATATACTCAGTTCAGTTTGCTTGACTCTCCCTTTTCATTTCCATTTGAGACAGGAGCTGTGTGCATGTATATGTATAATAATATATGTTCTTATACATCTTAATTAAGGGATCTAAGCCTCTCCCTTGAAAATCTAGTTGCATTTTGCTGCAGAAATTATGCCAGAAACCTGCCACAGTCAGTCTGAGGCATAGGACTTTATGTCACACAAATCCCACAAAACTCAGCACAGGGCATAAAGTTATGAGCTGCTTGTTTTTTGGATTGCTTGGGTAAGGGAAAATCCAGCAAGTAGAAAGGTTTTCCAAAATTTTGCAAGTTTTATTGAAGAGTGAAATGATTGAGAGGTCTTCCCACTCAGTATTTGTCTTGTGCCAGCCATGCTTTGAAACTACCAGGAATTCTCTGTGCTTTTGAAAGCAAAATAGTTGCTCCAGAATGAAAGCATTATTTCACTATGAAAGGATGCGTGACCCTGCTTTCTTCTATGTAAGTGTCAAACCAAATGCAGCTCCTCTGTGAGGATCTTGTAAATAGATATATATTCCCATCACTGGGAGAATGATCCTAGCCAGTAAAGGGAATCACATTCTTCAGTAAAGCCGTAAGAGCTGCCTGCAAAAAAAATCAGCACTCTCAGCACATCAGGTTCTACTAGGAAGTGTAGGTTGTTTTCTTATTCTTTTGAGGAGACAAGATGTGCTTTGTTGGACTTGTGAGCCAACACTTTACTGGTGTTGGTGAATAATATTTGACTGATGCTTTAAAAGGAGACAATTAAAATCAATACAGTGAATAACAAGTGATGATGGTAATGTAAGTAATTAATAATTATTTTATGCTCTCAGGGACCATTTTCATTCTATCATCTGATAGTTCTCAATCTTAAGTTAAAAAAACTAAATACCTCTCTTTCTCCAACTTTGCTTGGCTCCAGACCCAGGTTTCCAAAGCTACATAAAGTGCTTAGGTCACAAGGTTCTGGGATCTAATTCGTAGTATAAGGATGTAATAGTTGAGGGTGAAGTTGGTCTACAAGAGACAGGAAATCTCAAGACAGCCTAGTCTGGGGTAGGGACCAAGCCTGCGACTTTGCTTTTGGAAAGACTGGGAAGTGCTCGTTAGGCTTGCCTCATGTGGCTCTGGATCCCACATGTGCCACTTCTGGGATATGGGGATATTGTTGGATCATGAGACATGGTCTGCTCTGATGAATGAGAAAAAAGCCATTTTTCCTAAGCACTATGCTCCATGAACTCTGCTGTCTGTGAAACTGAGATTTTTTTTCCATCAGAGTGAGGATATTGACACCCCAGGATGTTCTGTTAATAAGGTGGGCTGGCTATGCATCTTTGCATCTTTCTATGCAAAGAAAACTTATACAGAGTATAGACTGTTCCAGAGAAGAGTATTATCATTGGACAGTTTTTCTCTGATTCTATCAAATATTCTCTGTTCCGTAATACAACAGCCCTTTTCCTGTCTCCTGTCTCTCTGAAGTTTAGCACACTGGAGGCTGTACTCAGTAGCAAACATCTGTTAACTACTGTATCATCTCCCTGTGTACTATTCTGTGAGGAAATACAATTCCTCATTTGAAAAATTAGCACAAGGTCATAATTTCTGGGGTATACAACGTTTTCTACTTCAAAGGTTTAGTACTTCACCGCTGGCCATACTTAGGAAAAAAGTTGACTCACAGAGATGAAATTTCTGTGAAATTTTTCTCTGAAATTGCTCTGGTTTGACAACTATGCTACTTCATTGTGGTGACTTCAACAGTTCCATGATCCTCCAAGATCAAACACTTACTGTAAGCCAGGCATCTGCAGTCCATTTAGTAGATTTAATTGCAGACCTCAAAGATGAAGGGAAAATACTTGTTTTATTTATGGGCTGTAAAACTATAGAGTCATTTGGAGAAGCTAGTGTTCTGCGCAGAGAGAGACCTCAAAGTACCTTCTTAATGGATGACAGCATGAATGCAATTCATTAATGCAGAAGATGTTATTAATGGGTGTAAACAAGAATCTCCGTTTTTGAGCGGATGTGTTCTACCATCCTGGTGGCTGAGGCCAAGAGTGTGTCTGCTGTGTTCCGCTGAAATTTCCCCAGACCCCATGATGAGTGAAGTGTATGAGGAGAGAAATAATTACACTTGCCAGGGAATCACTTTCATAATTCACCCACAGCTCTGCTCTGTAAAAGTTATAGCTCAGTTGGTTTTCACGGTACCTCCACACCACTGATAGAGAAGCTCGATTGCATTAGGCACATCCAAATGGGTATTGTAGGGTACCGTTGATTAGGCTCTTTTATGGTTTGCTGCTGCTGTGGTTGCTGTTCATATTAGGGAGGCTTAATTGCAGTATCCAGGAAAAAAACCCCTAAAACATAACTAGAACTGCATGTCCATTACATTTCAATTTCTATTATGGAGAGATGAAGGGAATTTGCCCAGTTCCATTGGGCAATTTCCATTGCCAACACTACAAAAGAAGTGTTCAAGGACCTAACTCGCCCTTGAATTGAAGCTCCATTGTTTACTGTAAGACTGGGGAATGGGAATAAAACATTGGGGTCCTTTATTTTCAGTGTCATTCTAGATTATGGACTTACTGACTTTCCTTATGTAACATAGTCAATATATTAAGTGGGTTTGTTTGGCATTTTTCCTAGTTTATCTGTCACTGTGACTTAAGAGAATCTAAACCATTTCTTTAGCTTGTTGCAGATGCACACATCATGGGAAAATTATTTCAATTCCCATCATAGGTCCCCAGCTCTAGCACTGCCTTACCTCACAGGTAGAGAGTTTTGATCTTTTTCACAAATACTAGGAAATACACAGGTACTTGGAGCCATAAGAGCCATGAGTAGGAGATGGGTGCTGTCTTGTTCCTCTGGGACAAACCTTGGTTAGGTTAGTGGACCTCAGCTGGGCGGGAGTTCCTGTTGATTAGGTTGCTAATCTGACAGTATTCAAAGCACTGGTTCTGTTCTCCCAGCTTTTTTGTGGGCTTTGCTGCCGGCCTCCCTGCCCTAACAGGCAAGTCCTGGCTTCTGATTTTTTTTTTTTTTTTTCCCCCAGAGAGTGTTATTGGCACAAATACGGGAGGATGAAATCCTCCAGTTCCAGTGTTGACTTACTTAGACAGAAAGGCACCTGATGATAGAGCAGCTGAGCCAGATCATCACCTCTTTGTTGTTTCCACTGGGCATATAGGGGTCACAGCCAAGGAGATGTGAAATTATAACATTTGGACTCTGCTGTCACCTCTGAAGTGCTCTTCCAGCCTCTGGGCAGCACAGGGTACCTTCCACATTTAACCAGTTTCTCAGTAGAAGAAGAAACCATCTAGTATCATTCCAGCAGCCTTGAGGCTAACCCAAATTAAACTGGCACCATCTGATGTTTCTCCATTTCAGGACTGAGTTCATGCCTTTCTTGTTCTGAACTTCCTGATTCAGAGCTCAAGAAGCTTTGGATAAAGCCATTTTTATGTTTCCTGCTCTTGATTCAGACTTTAATAGACAGAATGTTGCTGTCATCTGTGAAGTGCAAGAGGGAGCTCCCTTTGAATCAGCTCCTGCTGGCGATCAACACTGTGAACTTGAGGTTGCTGTTGACCTTCCAATTCTTATGAAAGGGATTAGAGCTGAAGAAAACCAATGTGACAACTGTGAGAAGATAACAATAATTAAATCAAACATAATATTTTCTCTGAAAACTAAACAAAAAGCATTGATATATGAGCATTTTAAACAGGATTTTTCTTCTCTCCTTCCCTCCATGTCAGGTTCTCATTCAGCTGTCCATATCAAATGCTGACATGCACAAATAATGAAAGAGGAAAGGAATGTGGGGTTTGCCTTTTGGAAAGACTATCTATTAAATTCTTTAAGCTCTGGATTTGAAACAGAAAATATATATTTAAAAATTTATATTGATATTTATGTATCAGCATGTGCCCCACTCCTATCCCTCTCTACCCACCTGAAACTGAACGATGGAACTGCACAAAAAAGTCCACAATGAAAAATGTAGATCAAATATTGTTACAATTTAAATGTGATGTTGGCAGAGACAAGACAAAACTAATTTAATTTTTCCTGTCAGTCTCTGTAGTAGATCAATTAAACTGCCAAGTGGATCAAATATTTCAGACTGTATTTATTACATTAAGTATTTATGTTCAGGCTGGGCATTTAAAGTATGATCTCATATAGGAATAGAAGGAGGTTCAGATCAATCCAGCAGAATTTGCTGTAAGTTAATGGAAATCTAATTGTGTATTTTAATTTTGTGTACAGCAGGCAGTAAGTTCCTGAAAGAAAGCAAACAATACCCTGTCCATATTGCAGCAACTTGGTACAAATCCTGTTAAACTAATCTCAGATTGTCACAGATATTGGTGGGAACTGGATCGAGATGTAGGCCTGATGGCTGAACCCTCACTGATCCAAAGATCCAAAGAAGATCCAAAATAAGTAGGAACAATTCCTTCCTGTCCCACTGTGGGCTCAGGGCTACTGCAATAAGATGTTAAAGCCACTGCTGCCTGCTATATATGAGTGTCTCCTTCTTGGTCAGCAGCACTTCTCTGGAGATTGTGCGCTGACTGACAGGCAGGTGGAGACTTTGGACTCCTGAGTGTCCCATTGTTGGTCTTGGCTTTGTTCTGGCAGAGTCCAGTACATTTCACTGGACTTATTATCTGCAGATTCAGGTGATTGTAGGGTAGAGTCAATTTTCTTTACAACATACATTAAAAAGGAAGGAACAAGGCTAAATCCTATTCTCCTCTATTCTTGCTGGACCCTGGAGCAAGTTATGCTTCTTACTTTACTTTTTTTTCATGTGTGACCTGTTTGCAAGTATTTTAACGTCGGTGAAAATGAAAGGAATGGTTTTATGGGTGAATTATTGCTAGATATAGCTGAGTTTCCACCACAGGTAACTACACCCTCAGGTTGCAGAGCCACTAGGTAATATCAGGACTAATTATTAAGCAAAGAGCTTAGGCTGGTACTGAACACTGATAAATATTTTATTCCTCTAACAGCAGAATGAAAATTATTCTTAAGGGATGGAGCCGATTCCTGCTTTTTTGAGAAGGGGAAGACTGCTTTCCACTTCTCCCCACCTCCCACTAAGCAATGTCTGTGCCCAGTCCTGCATTAGGCACCACAGGCTAGCCCTCCCCTCAGCCTGGAAGCTGAACAGCTGTGTTAGAAAGCCTCATTCAATTTGTGCTAGAAAGCAGCAGTGCAAAGGCAATTGATGCTCCTGCAGACCTCCAGGCTCCCCTGCTCTGAGCAGAACCTGAAAACAATGGGACATGGTGCAAAAGACCTGCTGCAAGCTGTAGAGACTGAAGGGCCTCTCCTCCCTTTTGTTAAAACAGTGGCTGTGATTCAACAGGGCAAAAAATTACTTTATGAGCATGGCTTGTGTTGGCAAAACCTGTAAGTTGTGCTAGTGAGTAGATTTTATTATTAACCTTCCTTCTGACTCGCTCAAAACAGCCACAGAATTCAAGACTGAGCTTCCTAGAGCTAAAAGCAAAAGAAGCAGAGGATTTTAGTCAAGTGCTGAAACTTGCTTGTGCTTAAATGCCTGGACCCATGGAAATGTTAGTCTGCTGATCATATGCTTTATCAGAGTATTACAAGAGAAAAAGGATCTTTCCATTTATATTAATAAGTGTCCTTTGTAGATGCTGTTTTTTGAAATACAGAGAATACTTTTTCCTGAATGTTACTGGCAACCACAAATCTCTGACAATTGCTGTGGAGAAGTCTTGCCAACATCTTAAAAACAAACAACTGTCTGCCTTCATTCCTGGCAGATGGGTGCTGACCCGTTGCTACCAAGAACAGAAGTGTAAAACTCTGTAGGTTATTAGTTCCATCACTTAGTCATGAGCCATTTAACTCAAATATTAACTGCAGAAATTAAAGCAAGTCCTTGGCTTGGAAAGATCAGGGGAAGATACTGCATCATGTCAGGATGTGTGTGGCTGGGCTGTTTCTTGTTGAAAGGTAGCATATCAGGAAAAGACGGGCTTTTGCCAGGGGTGTACATGAGGATGTGGAGTTGGTGTGGCCTCTAAGACCCCTGGAAAAATGGTGATTAAAATGGTGTCTGTTTTTGTAACCAGAGAGTAAATTCAAGAAGTAGCTCAGCCATCCCACCCTGAGTCCCCACCCTACTCCTCTGACACACTCTCCATCATTCAATATATGGGTACCAGTGTGGCTTTTTGGATGCATGTCCTACCCAGTGATCAACCTACACTTCCAGGTGTGCATGTTTGGGAACTGGCCCAAGCTCCAGCATTATCAAAGAGAAACCAGAGGAAGAGCCTGCAGTGTTCCATCTCAGGAAGGCAGCTGGTGGAGGGAGGACTGCCTCTGTCAGTGGCTTGCAGGGAAGATTTTGACTTCAAGAGAGAGGAATCACTTCATCCCCTTCCCAGTGTTTTCTTGCCTGCTTGGAATAGCCATGTGTCCCAAATGACAGGGTAGTGATGCTCTAGCAAATCTCTCCTCATGGGACTCTTAAGCTCTATCACAGCAGCAACTTTAGGTAGCCTTGGTTCACTTCTGGAGGCTGTTCTCTTTGAAGTGTCACTCTTAAGCAGCACAGACGTTGAATGGATAAAGGTAGAACAGACTCTTGCAGGTAGACATGGTGCCAGCAGTTGCAGGGGCCTGGCCAAGGAAAGTCTCTCATTTTACAGTGAGGTAGGAGAAGGTCATCCTAACAAGTGGAATATTTTCACCTTTCTCTCTGCTGTAATCATTCAGGCAAAGATAAGTGACAGAACCCCTACACTCACTCACCAGATGCTGCTGCCCACATTGATCAAGCTCAGTGTGCAGGTGGAGGGCAGGGGACATCTCCAGCATGGGGCTGATGGCAGCCACAGAACAGCAGCTTGATATGAAAGGAGGGAATGAGCTGAACCTTGCTTATGAGGAAATTTCACGTGTGATCTCAACTTCACTGCTCACTTCTGTCTCTGCTTCCCTCTTGCACTCTGTTTGTCATCCTGGATGACTCATAGTGTAAGATCCTTCTTACAGAAGGATCAGCAGGACAGGATATGGTTTTTCTAGCCCTAGCGATCCAGAGGACACCTGTGTACTCCCTAAAGGTCAATGTACCCACTAAAGGTCGACCCCGTCTGTGTTCTCTTCAGACTGACCCTGGAGGGAACAGCTGGTCTCCATGCCCTTCCCCAGCAGTGACAGTGCCTTCTCTCCTTCCTCCCCAGGGAGCCCGCTGTGCTCGTGCTGCGTTCCAGACCCCATGGGGCTCTCCTTCCTGCCCACCTACGGCTGCCAAAGCAACCGCACCGCCAGCGTGGCCGCGCTGCGCATGAAGGCGCGCGAGCACTCGGAGGCTGTGCTCCAGTCTGCCAACCTCCTGCCCGCCGCCAGCAGCAGCCCCACGCCTCCTGCCAAACCCGGCCCCGAGGGCAGCCAGGACAAGCAGGCCTCTCCAGCCAAGGAGCACGTGGAAGGGGAGAAGAGCCTATGAGACCAGAGTGGTGCTGGCCCCGCAGCTCAGGGCACTGACCCGCCGCCGGCGCTCTGCCGTGGGGTGAACTGCAGTGGGGCCGTGCCCAGTGGGACGTCATGGGGCCACCAGGGACCCGGCACAGCTGAGCGGCCTCTTTGGCTGCCTTTCATGCACCCTTGCTTTTCTTGTGTCGCTGTAGGTTCATTTCCCTAATTTACCAGCACTATCTGTGTTTGGAAACGTTCGTGAAGCTGTTTTTATTCCCCTCCTGCCCCATACATCCCAGGGACATTCAAAGGCCCAGGATCTTGGCTTGCTCCTGCTCATCTCGACTTCCCATCCTGAGTGAAATGGATGACTGAAAGCAGAACATCACTTCCAGATGTGAGTTCTGGAGCAAGAGATGCACTCAGACACCAGTTACTCCACTGCTCACAACAGAGAGGAAGGAATATCCAGGTATATTCCAGTTTGGCCTGCTGTTTTCTGAAGGCATTTGGCTTCAACCAAACCTATCTCAGGCAATCCTGGTGTAAGAGAAGCAGAAAATAGAACAAACCTCTTGATAATTTTTTTTCCTTTTCTCTGAAAGTGAAACTTCCCATGGAGTAGATTACTGGGAAATTGCTGAGGTCGGTTTACTTGTGTCTAAAATCCTTGCACTAGCCTCTGTGTGAACATTAGTGTATTACTCTTGCCATTCCCTGGGTTAGACATGAAAGACACATGACTTCAGAATGGTATTCACAGCTTCAAACAGCAATGCTGGTATTTAATGGAGAGTGAATTGTCTCTAGATCTGCACACAGCAGGGGTTATTTTGACATCACTGTCTTGGAAAAAGAGACCAGAAGGCAAAAATAATCCTTCATTGCAAGACTGCAAATATGTTTTCCCATGTTTTATGTTTAATAAAGGGGAAATAAACCTTGGAAGGACATTCCTTTATGCCATCCAAATTTAGACTATTCCATTTACTGAAAGCTTGTTGTAATGAATCTAGATATGAAAATATATTAATTATTATAGATTGGGAACAGTGTAAAGGAGAAATTGATGCCTTAGTAAATTTAGTCTTATCTCTCACTCAAACCTCCCCAAAGCTAAGCAGATTGATCTGAAGGGCAATCAGTTTAATCTGGGGTGCCTCACATTTTTTTTCCATGGGAACTGCACACGTGGACTTAGACTTAGTGACATGGACTTGAATTCTCCAGGTGCCATTTGCAGATTCCTTAGGCGTGTCCACCGGTGTTCCTGGAGAACAGGCTGAAACCACTCATCTGAGATTTTGATCAACTAACATGGAGGCTAGTGGAAGGATTCCTGTCACCTCTGATCCTGCACATTGTGCTGCAGATCTCCTGAAATGTGCTGAGCATATGCCTTTACCCAGGGTTTTGTTTAGCTGTTCACAGGATCAGGGATGTGGAATGTGCTTGGAAAGGCAGTCCTGAGTAAGGTTGGCAGCAAAAAATTTGTCTCTTCCATGTAAGTGATTTCAGCCCATGAATTTCACAGAACCTAGGACTTCTGTGGGGGTCACAGGACCATTTAATACTCTCTGGCTCACATCTTCCTTTCCATGAGGCATGGTTTGATGGCAGCACTCACTCAAAGGTGGGAGCCTTGGTGTTTGTGGGGTTGCTTGGCAGCACCCAGCACCATCACTGTGGAGGAGCCAAGGGCACCAGGCACCCCCAGAGTGGAGTTTGTGTGTTCTGGGCACAAGCCAGCAGAGAGGGCATTGCTGGGTCTTGTCCTTTGGTCAGAGAACAAAGAAAAGTCAGACAGAGCCTACATTCATCAAATGGAGTAACTTTGCTTTACTTCCGCCACACTGTGTGTTTCTTTTGGGGATCCTTAACTGTCCTAATATGGGGAGGGGAACATACAGTAGTCTGTGATCTGCTTTTGTGCTCCAGCTTCAGGAGCTGCTCTGTTGAACTGTGCATGGAGGTGGCTTCTCTGGCTGCAAGTTATGGCTTAGTTTAACAACAGAAACAACCCTTTTCTTCCACCAAAATAAAAGAGATTGCCATGTGCTTTGTTATGGGGAGTGGTTGGAGGAGAAGGAATCACTGTTTTCTTACTGATATTCCCAATCATAATATTTTTTTCTTCCTCCTAAAAAAAGACTAAAAAAAATTCCAGTCCAAAGAGGCAGGCCCAACTTTATTTCAACATAATTACCTTGCATTCAGTTGAACTTCAGCCCTTCTGTACACTAACTCTTCAATCTAATTGTTTGATTAAACTCGTATTTCCTCCAGAAAGGTACATAAATAAGTGAATTGTTGAGCAAATTAAGAATACTTAACAGCATTGCATCTGAAAAGTAGTTACGCTGATTAAATTTTCTGTCCTTGAGGATTTTCAGGAAATTACTTTTGATCGTCAATAACACAATTAAGTAAACTACACGCACATTAGCATGAATAATTGATAAGAAATTATGTATTACCACGAAGCACTGATTTAATAATTCATGATGCGACACTCTAGTGACTGTGCAAAACTGGATAACATCGACAAGTCTGCCTGATGTTGCTGGAAATGCTGCAAACACAAACAAGCCCAGAGTTTTGTTGTACAATAAAGGAAAGTATCTGATGCATGCTGTAGTTTCTGTTTGTTTAATACTTGAATAAATTTAGAAAGAAGACCCTGAAAAGCTCCTGTACTGTTTTCATTTGGATCAATTTCTCTGTGCTTTCACATTGATGGCTGCCCAGTTCTGCTTGGACCACAGTGATTTTGCAGAGTAAGGAAGGCTCTCCTCTGCACAGCTGGAACCTGCTGAGTGTCTCGGAACTTGCAAAATTAGGAGACTCAAAGCTTTACAAAGCCTCCTGGTAAGGAGCAAAGCAGCATTAGTCACCCTTGAGCCTGAGCTCTTCAGTGTCTGATGTGTCTGTGATTATAATTATTCAGTAAGATTTTCTGGGTTATTGCTCTAAGTCAGCCAAAAATGAGGTTGATTTGCGTGTTTTGAGCGTACACAATGCTGTGTTAAACCCTAGGCCAATTCTCTTACAATTCTTGCAGTTTGCCAAGGGGAAGCAGATGAATATTTGTGTTCTTGTCAGCATATTGGAGCAACCAGGGCATGGTGAGCAACCTCTTCCTCTAAGCCTTTGATCTGAGACCTGGCTGATCAGGGCAATGCATCCCAAGAGAGCTTGCTCGAAGTTACTCAGCAGTAGCACAAGGGCAAGAGCAAAACTCCAGAGATCTGTGTCTCAGTCATGCTCATTTCTAGCCACCACACCCTGCTCCCTTCCAGATGGACTGCCCACTGCAGATGAGCCACCTGCCTACTTTCTGTGCTGTCATATATCAGGGTTATGCCACTTAAACCACTCTAATGGCCATTTCAGTAGCTCTGATTAAGTCTGGCATTTAAAAGTTTATAACTCAGCTATAAAAAGTCACTCAGGCTGAACCCCAGCTTGAGAGGCCCAAGCCCAAGGGGATGATTTACAGGAGAGCTATTCCAAAATTAGCCTGCATGGTATTTTTTTGATTATGTGAAGGAAAATCAGAAGGCCAAGGTTTAGAGGATGGATGTAAGACAAATATGTTTTGTTTGACAGCTCACTGCATTGTCACAGCATTGTATGCAGTAATTTTCTCTGAATTTCTGTACTAGCATGAGCCATGGGTAGCAGGGACAGTCACTGTGCCAATATCACTTGCTTAGGTTTTGCAAAGTGTCTCTAGTCCTGGGCTGCTTTCTCAAGAAATCACAGACACCTACAGGCTCCCCCTCATCTCCCACCTTCCCCACATGCTCATTCATGGCTCTGTGGAAAGCCCATGGTCCTGTCTCCAGCCCAGGTATTGAGGCAGGACCCTGCTGCAGTTCCTGCTGCTCCAGGGCCCAGCCTGGCACCAGGGAGGCTCCAGCAGGGCCATCCAGGAGCCCCTGCCTTGGACCTGTGTGGGGTGACCCAGTGAGTTGGGCTGGGTTTTGTTAATAGGGGTTGCTGCAAAGTGCCACACCGTGGGGCTTCTTTGTAAGATTGTGTGCTGTTCTCTCAGCTCTCCGTGCTTGTTGCCTCCTATACATCTGTTTCAGTCTCCTTATGCCTACGCACATTATACCAGGAAATGTCGAGCTGTGTTTTCACTTTCACTCCGTTATGCTTCAGGCTAGTCCTTCCTACACTGCATGCTGGATAGTAATGAGATTGTTGGTCTAATTGGCTCTTTATTAGGAGTATTATTTACAGCAATGCTGAAGGCCATGTGCATGCAGCTCTGGGTTTACAATTAAACTCTTCCCTCTTGCAGTCGGTGCCCTCCCCTCTGTTCCCCACAGATTGTTGCCCTTGGTGAATTTGGGACCTCTCCATTTCCCAGAGGAGTCCCCCATCCCAGGTCATGGCCAGGGATAAAAGCCTGCTGGCAGGGCTGTGTCTCTGGGAAGTCTGCACTTCTGCTGTGCACTCAAGCTTCCTGCTTCCCTGCAGCAGAAAGAAGCCAGCGCAGTGTGGGAGGAAGTCATTTGCTGCCGGGTGGACCACAAGGGAACAGGGGATGGAGATGAAATGCTTGTGGTGTGCTGCTGTGGCACATTCTCCCTCTAAAAGAGCTCTGCTCGATAAAGATCTTGTTGTGCTTGGCTGGTGGTGCGGTGGGAGCAGCGTGTGAAGCAGGGGAAGTGAGATGCCCTGAACTGATACCCGAGCTCTGAGCACATAATTCAGACCTCTCCACTGAAGAGTCTGACACCCCTCTCTGAGATCACAGTGCGGCCTGAGGGCGGGGGGGTTGCACCACCACAATGCCATAAATAAAAGAGTAATAGAATACAATAAACAACACTTTATTCTTTCCAGTTAAAAACTTCCTTTGCAGTGTAGTAAAATATTGACTTTAGGTGGCCATATTACCACAAAATAAGATCTGTTTCTGATGATTACCAAAGAAGCATTTACACAGACCTGGCTGGTGAAGAAAATGTGAATTTCATTGGCTTGTAGCACATCCAGCCTTAGTTGAAAGAGAGGTGTTGACAATATTTTAGTAATCCGACCACAGTGTTGTTTGCCCTAAGATGTCTGCCACAAGCAGGTGCTGGTCTGCTGTTTCAGAGGTCTGAGCATCACTTTTTGGAGTTGTGAGATGTTCCTTGTGGTAAACTAGTAACAGTTAAGTCTCACCGGGATTCAAAATATTGGCTTGTCTAACTGTTCTGGTATTTAATTTCAATGGCTTCTTCTGTAGTCAGTGTTTTTCAATATAACATTTATAATATGAAACAGAGAGGAAAACCCACCAATGCTTGTGCCATTTTACCAAGAAGAGTTTTCATATGCAGAACAACAAACGGCAGCTTCCAGAACTCTGTTCTGATGGGCATAGAAGTTACTGAAGCTGCTTCTGGTCTCAGACAAGGCGTCTAAATCACTCTACAGTGTCCTGGAGCATCTGAGATTGCGACAGCTATTTGTACAGGCAAAATATGCACTCCTCTGGGCTGGTCTAATGGCAGGGTGGCTGTTACTGACCTGCTATCTAAGGCCCAGCACAAGCCAGAGTACTGTGACATTGATGCTGTATACAGCATGGAATTAGTGGACACACAGAATACATTATCCTTCATGACTTACTTACCATCTTCTGCCCTAACAATGGCCTGAACATGCTCTGGGAAGTGCCTTCAGCCCACCCTGATAGTGTGCTAGGAAAATGCACCCTCAGAGCAGCTATCAGAAGGCAAGCCAGACACAGCCAGCCCGAGACACCTCTCCTTGGGATTGGTCAAGGCCAGGAGAAAACTTTTCATTTTTAATTAAGCTGTGTTTGCTTTGTCAGCTGAACTGGTTTACCTTTCAGTTCTTCTGTTTCAGAATTCTTTTTTATTAAACTCTAGCATTCACTATTGGCCCTAGAGACTAACACTTGCTGTAGTGGCAAATTTATTAGGGCTCCCCTAGGTACAAATAGGCCAAGGTTTTTATTATGTGCACACAGCTTCTTTACACCCGCACTGTACATGAGGCAATGTGTTAAATAAGATCCAAAGCCCATTAAATGAAGAAGCCCATCTCTGCAAAGAAGGCTCCCCAGGAACCTAAACTCTGCCTGTTATATCACAGCTGGCTCACCCTCGCTCCGTCGTGCTGGCTGAAGCCATCAGGTTTTGGCAGATGCTTGAGAACCAAGATGCTGATGTGATCACCAGCCTTGGCACAGCAAGGGATAGGAGCATCCCTGGGAGTTGTTACTTTTTATTAGAAATATTTCTGTAGCAGCGCACAAGAAATTGGCTGCTGGCAAGGAAGGGAGATGTACAGGAGAAAAGAGCTGATCCTGTTTCTCCTCTGAACCATTACTTTAGAGCTAAACCCAGCTGGGACTGAGCCAGAGCTTCTCTGGGGAGGATTTGACAATCACCATCCAACAAGGGTCAGAAAGGAAGTTTCAAAATCACTCTCAGAAAGCCAAATACTTGAATACTTCTCCTGTGGGTCTGAACCTGGGAGCAATCCAGATTGATGCTGCTGCTTGTTCAGATAAATAACACAGACAACAAGCAGCCAGACATCATGTGTGTGTATCAGCATGCACATTTCAACTGCAGCTTCCGCTCTCTTTTGGTGGAGTTCCCCTCCACTGGGCTCAGGAGCAGCATTTAGGTGAGTCAGCTTCATGCACCCCACAGAGCCCTTTCTCTGTCTGTGAAGCCCAGGATTCGCTGCACAAGGAGGATAAAACCTCCTCACACTATGAGGCTGTGGGTGGAACTCACAACCTGGGTCCAAGCTGGAAGGAAAAGAAGGGGGAGAGTTTCTTGCTCAGTAGTTTTTTACTAGGGATCCCTTTGCACTGTGACAAGCCAACCTGAGCCCTATATTACTCTGTTTTTTCTCAGTGCAGACATTCTGAAAGGAGATATTTCTTGCTAAGAGGTCCCTACTTTTAGTAATTGAATAGTCTGAGAGGTGACTTATCTCTTCACTGACAGCTCACAAGACATGTGGGACCCAGTGTCACCTCAGTGTTACCCTGCTTCTCAATGCCACACTGCTTTGTCTGCATCACATCATCACAGAGATGAGTAGCAGTGCAGCTGAAGATGCAAGTGGTACTATTTGTCCCACACAAAGGGGTCAATAGATCTTGGCTGAAATTCTCTTTTGAAGTAGCTGTTTGGTTGGATTAAATTTTTTTGTTGTTGTTATAATGTTGTAGGTCTGCTGCTTTGTACAAATATCAAGTGTCTACAGAGCTGTTGAGGCTGGGAAGCCTCTTGTCTGTAGGAAACTCCAAAAATCTTCAAATTCCTAGCCAGTTTAGATGAAATTAAACTTTTAAGAAAATAATCCACCGAGTTAAGAGCTATGATTTTTCACCTGCTTGATGAATCACATACATATTAAAATTTAGTGACACTGGTACTCTTCTGTTCTTCACTACACAGTTTTCCAGACACTGTGAAAACAGGAGAGGATGGAATAAATGACAGTCTTTTTTATTAATTAGATTTTAGAACTACATTAATGAGCCAGAAAAGTAGGAGCCAAGGTACTGAAAACAGCTTTTTCCTGCTGCCACTGCATGGGAAGGCATTTTAACCTTGATTCCATACTCTGTCTCTGGGACTTACATGTGCCCAACCAAAATAGCTCCTGCGTGGAAAGGTGGATATATCTGGCCCACAATTTAACAAGGCCCTTAGCACCTGCCACAAGGGAGAATTACATTGGCCAGATGCTATTTTTGTAAATGATGACACCTTTTAAGCACGTCCTTTTCACTTCATCTTTTCCCCCTGCCCTCTGTCAGGGACCCTCTCTCTTCCTGAGCTCAGCTCCTCACATTTCTATCAGCAGGAGGGAACATTTTGGGCTTGCTACAGGCAGATTGGGAAATACTTGTGCTGGCAGAGTTGCCAATAAGCAGCAAGGAGCAAAAAGTCTTCTAAACAGCCCAGCATGTTACGGAGGATGATGTCTGCTGTGTGCTCTGTTAGCTAACAGCGTGTACACAGCAATCTGAGCATTAATTTGGGGGAATTAGGAATGAGTGAGGGTTTAGTTTGATTCAGGCTGGGTTTAGGATTAGCCATAATAAAAAACACACAAACTGGGATCATGTGGTTTTATCTGTGGCCTCTGAGCATCACAGCCTTCCTTCTGCTCAGCCCAATCGGGAGTATGCAACCATGGCTGACAATGCTGCTCCAGCAAATGCCCATAGTACACAGGAAGCCACACACATAAAATCTTTTGTTTTACCCCCAGCTCAGCTTTATTTACAGGATGAAGGGTGTTTACCTGCTGAAGGAGCACTTCAACTGCAGTATGGGTGTACCATTACCCTTACCTTAGTGCCATTCTCACGGCCACTGGAAGATTTCCAAGGACCAGGCTGTTGTTTGGGTTTCTCAGATGAGAAGTGTAAAAATTGACACGTGTAAACCACGTTGTTGGTGTCCTGCTGAGCCTGATCAGAAAAGCTCTCAGCATACCCCAGGGAGGCAGATATTGCACACCATTAAACATGTCTGGGACGCCCAGAAGGATATAAATCTACAACCAGGTTCCTCTACCGCTGCAAAACACAGTGAGGCAGCAGCGGGAATAGCCCCCCTGCAGTGTTGATAGAAGATTGCCAGCGTGGAGCTGCTCACACGGCAGCTGTACCCAGAGCCACGGACAGTCCAGCACAAGAGGGAGCTCCACGGTGGCTCATCGCGACAGCCGCTGCTGGGAGCGCTTGTCTGTGACTGTGCCAGAAGCTGCTCCCCTCGCATAGCCATTTTGGTGACGGTAACATCTCTTCTTCATTCCAAAACAGACAAAAAACCACCACTGCCAACAGCAAAACAAAACCTCCCAAACGCTGGGGGAAAAAAGTCAAAACAATATTCAGCTCAACAAACGACAAAGAAATAAACCAAACCCCCCCCCTTTGTGATATTTGAAACAATTTTCTTTATCTTCAAATTTATAATACATGTTTTAAAATTAATGATTTCTTTTAAAAGTACTTTCAGTCCAAAAGAAAAGGTCCAGAACTGTTTACTTAGACATCCACATAAGCAAACAAAGACTTCTCAATAATTTTTGAGCAAATTTCCCATCAGAGAAGATAGCAGATGAAAAAAAAATTAACACCCCAAATATGTAGGGTTTTTTAACCAGCAATTTCAGTGCTGTCAAAGCAGTGTCTTTTTCAGCAAAGAAGCTGTTTTATTGGAAAATTCCTACTAAGGTGCAGTCATGTGACTTGGCTGTGTCAGTAGGTTTTTGGTCCAGTACCCCAGCTGGTATTTGATCCTGTTTGGTTTATGTTAGGGCTCATCTGGTTTCTAAGGAAAGGAGTTTATGGCAGCAGGATCAGTGCTAGGGCCAGTCCTGCTGCTGGGTTGAACTGTTGGGGCTGATCCCGTTGCCAGGAGGGGTGTTTGTGTCTCAGGCTGATAATGCAGGGGGGTCAGGAAGGGGACATAATAAACAAAAGGGCACCTGCATCCCCCTTTCCAATTCCACCTGGCCCCAGACTCGCCAACTGCACCACCTTTAGCAAGAGGGGTCAATATGTGGGTGACCACCCCTCTGGCAGAGAGACAGAGGTGTGGGGGCATCCCAGGTACAACCCTATTTCTGGCAAGAATGCAGAAAGAAGCAAACATTCATCTTCCTCGGGTAGTGGAACATGGGAATCCCAGGGGAAATTGGAGCTCCCATGTGGTAGCTGCAAGTAATAGGACACATGCACAGACAAGTGGGAGCTGGAAAGGGCATTGAGGGCATTGTTTAAACCATGTCCAGACATTTGACAAGAAGATGAACACTATAAGTTTATACACACATGTAGACATACCTGGATACGTCTCTACACAGGTATGGATGCACTATCAATAATAACATTGTCTTAGTATATAGTGACATAAAATTCTCTTTTCATTCTTTTTCTAACTTTTCCTTTTGCAAATTTCAAATAGCACAGACAGTTTTGGCATGGAATAATGCTGGAATGTTTTCACCCACATTCCTTGGGAAGGGATGCAGTCTCAGGGCACCTGTTCCAGGCAGTCAATGCTCACCAGCAGAAACTGATTCTGCCAATAGACTTTCAGGAATCTCAGGGCAACCAAAGAGAGTTTCTCTTGGACAAGATCCAGCTCTCATCCCTTACAGCTTATCAGGGCTAGGACTAGAAAGAAGGATCAATGTTTATCTCAGAGCCTGTCATCCCTGCCCTGTCGATGTAAGAATGGTGCTGAAGAGGGCCACCTTAGCTCACCTGAAATGCATCATGTTGGTGACAACACAGACAATGCTGGCACAGCAATAATTCCATTTGTGTGTGCTCTGAATGCTGCCATTCCCTGTGCCAGCTTTAAGCAAGCAAAAGAACAGTTGTGGTAAGATGAGGCTCTGAATGCTGGTGGGCAGGAGGGTGAACACAGCAGGAGCTCCACGACAAGGGAGTCCAAGTCAGCGTAGAGAGGAGGCAGCCTGTCAGGCAGCTTGCCTTTGACAAGCTCTGCCTTTTCAAAGTGCAGCTCCAGCTTTGAACATTTTTTACTTTCTGCTGGAGTCCCACTTCTTTCCATTGCTAGAAGGATATCAAAGACTGTCCCTGCTTCTCACAGAGTCTTCCTTCTCTCCTTCTTTCAAAGTACCCCAGGCCTCAATTTATTCAATATGGACTTGGACACAGGAAATTGCTTATCTTTTACCACTGCAAGCTCTTCCCCCAAGGCTTGAGTTAAATCTGCTTTAATAAAAACATAGAGCTTTAGTCAATTGGGACATAAATGATTTCTCTTCTGCACTACTGGAATGCTGCTTTTAAAGTATGTCCAATAGCATATTAGAAGCAAGTCCCTAATTGGCCATATAGTACCAAAGATCTGACTATCTAATGTGAGAAATCAACATCATGAAAACTTTGAGAATATCTAAAAGAAGCAAGGGAAGACCACAGGTCATTTTCAGCCATTCCCTATCCATTTAAACCCTGTAATTACAATATTATATTTAGTGTCAGAGGACAGTGTTAAATGTGAGATCACCATAAAACCAGAATAATCATCCTAAAGCCAAAATAAATTAATCATTGACCTCCGTTGTTATAATGAGGATTTCACAAAAAAACCCTCAAACACATTGAAGTTCAATTTACTCAAGTGTTCTATGTTCTTTATCTCCTATAAGGCTTGGAAGCAGAGTTTCTTTAATAAAAATGACTGATGTACACCAGTTGCTCCAAATTACACATTTATATGTATTCACTAGAGCCCATATAGCCCATCATGTGCAATATCACCAGCTTCTGATGCTCTTTTTCAGTGAGAGAGGGGATCAAACTTAGAGGTTTTTATTTACTCAGAAATGAAACAGAGTATATCCTCCAAATACAGATATGCAAACCTGTCAATGTATTTCTGGGAAAAACATAACCAGCCAACTATTCTCTTTATGGTCTGCTATATTCATATTACAGTGGCAATTCCACTGTCAGCAAGGCCTTCTTGGCTACTCAGGGATCAAAGCAGAGCAAACCTAAATAAAACAGCCAGTCTGGACAAGGACTGAGCCAAAATCACTCTGAGAAGAGTCTCCACTGTGCTTCATAACACAATACACAATAAGATAAATGAGGAGAAATGTGAAAAATGACAAGTTACACACCTGGTAACTTGCCCCAGGTGGATGTGACACAGGGAATACAAAAGCCTTGATGTCTTCTGGGTGGTGGCAAGAGGGTGATCATCTCCCAGTGCTTTTGGACTGGGTGCTGGCACCATATCTCCATGGCCCTCTGGCCAGACAGACCACTGCCCTTGCATAACAGGGAGGGGGTGGGAGTGATCACAGGGGTTGTGGGCCAAAGGTGTTCCTGCCCAGTCTCCTGCTCCCTCTCCTTAGGAAAGGGAGGAAAGGGGATGCAGCCCTGCATCCAGTCATCTCCTAGATCTTTTAATTGTATACCACACATACACACACACACACACGCTTCCTTGTTGTCAACTTTCTCTGCCAGCATAACTGGAGATAATAATGGCATAACTGGAAACTATAATGGCACATAATTATAATGAAAAAGCTGGTTAGAAGTCATTCCAGTATTATAAAACAAGTCCCATTTATTTTGTTTATTAATTAATAAATAAATACTTATTTGCAAATACAGTTGCATTGATGGAACATTCTGATGACATGTATCTTCTTGGACAGATGACTTAGAAAGGCACTGAACACCCAAGGAGGAGTTGACAAAAATCCATGCATGTCAGCCATTTCAATTAAACTAAACTCTCTAAAACAAATCCAGCATTTTCCATGAGGAAATTCAAGCCTTTGGGACAGAGCCATGGCTGTGGGATGGCTGTCCAAGTCTGCCATGTGACAGCTGGACTGTTGGCATTGCAGTCACCCCACAAGGAGGAGATTCAGAGGGAGGCAGCTCTGGCCCTAGATCCAAAGACTAGCTAAGTCAGGTTTGGCCTCAGTCACACCTGTCAAGGAAGAATCACCAATTAGGAGCCTCAAGGCACCAAGAAATGTAACATACACAAAGGCCATGTGCAGGAGAGGGAAACAGTGAAAACAATGGCCCCTGTTCCCTTCAGCCTGCTGTGCTTCCATGCATGCCAACAGCCTGCCATGTCCTTAAGCCCTAACCATAGTCTGCTGGTAAGGAAGAATTTGGCTTGGTTTGCATCTACACCTCTTAAACCTACAACTTAATGTCACTGTCACAATACAGTGCTTTCCCAGAACTGCTTTCATGACTATTGCACGTTTCCCATAGCACCCCTCCCCCAAAGGGTCAATTTACAGCTCTCATTCTGCCTGGTACTGACCTCTTCCAGCCCTGTTTCCCACAGCAGCAATGGAAAACATCCCCCAACAAACACAAACAGAATAAGGCACGGAACGAAAAATATTTGTTATTTGAAAAGTTGTCATTTTTCTTCCTTTCAACACACAAACATTTTGCGTTCACCATCACAGGCATTGCTGCTTTCTTATACTGATATCCAAATGGCAGTTTTACAGGTATGTTACCTATATATATAGGGTTGTTTACATGGATGTATGCGTGTGTTTGTACACACAGCCTAGCGAGAAGTTGGCCAGCAGCATGGCCTCGGGCAGAGACAGCTTTGCTCAATACCAGCCTGGGACCTGGAGCAATACTTTTCTAATATCGTTCATGCCCCATGGCAAAGTGTGGAAAGCTTTGGATACAAGACAAGAACTGCTTTCTTATCTATTCTCAAAACTGCCCAGTTTGTTTAATTGCACAGAATCATAGACTCATTAATGTTGGAAAAGACCTCTAAAATCATTATGACCAACAGTTGACTTAGCACCAAGTGTTCACCACACCTTTCAAATGCTTCCAAGGACAGTGATTCCACTACTTCCCTGGGCAGCTTATTCCAATGACTGAGCATCCTTACAGTGAAGAACTGTTTCCTGTTGTCTAATCTAAGCTCCATGGGGCAACTTCAAGGAATTTCCTCAGGTGCTGTCACTTGTTACCTTGGAGAAGACCCTCGACTTGCTACAATAATTTAGCTACAAATTCTCCAGGACAAACTCCCCTCTGGGAGCTGTTCAGAGACACAGTCCACTGTGAAGGCAGCTCCCTGAAGCTAGCAGAAAGGGCTGACAGAAATGACAAAGTCCTACTTGAAATGGATTTGGTATCCAAGGTAGGACTGGCTCCTCTTTAGATGTCCATGTTTCAGTTCACCTTAACAGCAGAGGGAAAAATGCACCCTGGTTTCCTCACACACCTGGAAGCAGCATAATGGAGCATCCCATTATTCTCCACAGTAATAGTTTTAGGAGACCCTTGATAAAAGGGTGCAGAAGTGTGCCTGTCTACAAAACAAATGACAGTTAAAGGAGTAAAAGAGACCTTCTTAAACACACATGTATATTTTTGTCATCAAATTACCATTCATTTTTTAATCTGTGCATAGATACTTCATACCCATAGTCTTTCCTTGGAAAGAAAGCTTTTATCCTGTCCTCTGAGAGCCTGCTTCTTGACTTGTGGCTGTTAAGGGCATTAAGATGTGTAATACCACACACACACACACACACAAAACACACACACACACACAAAAAGGCTTGTGCACTCTGATAGGCTTTAAGATTTCATAGGTTTTGTCTAAATGCACCATGGAAAACTCTAATGGATCCATTTATCTATATTTTAACAGGTGGATGAGATGCTGCTCTGTACTGAATAGACATTATGCTGTATAGAGTGACAGCAACAGAGAAGTGCAACACACACAAAACACTCAGTTTAAAGATGTAAAAGTAAAAAGATTTGTGACTGAAAAAAATATTTATAGTAAGAGCCACTTAGCTTAATTTAACAATTTGAAATGGAATTCATGTTCCTGAAAAACTCTTGATTTTCAGTTGTTTATTTTTTTTAATCTTTCAAAATGAGCTTTTTTTTAGGAGAGACTGCATTTGCTGAGTCCCAAGTCAAAGCTCATTTAAATTTTAATGTTTTCAGAACAGGATCACAGGATAATTCAGGCTGCAAAAGATCTCTGGAGAACTCTGGGTGAACCTCCTGCTCAAGGAGGGTCAGCTCTGAGGACAGCCCAGGTTGTACAGGGCTTTATTCAGTCAGGTGTTGAAAATCTTCCAGGGTGGAAAACTGAACAATAAAAGTTTATTCAGATATGGACATTTGGCTGAATGCTTAAACCCCAAACCATACCAGTACAAGCTTCTTTATTTCCAACCCACACCTCTGCTGCAATCAAACCTACCAAATCACAAAATACCTAACAGGTGAAATGAACCTTAGCAAATCATTAAAGACTAAATCCAAACCCCACTGTAATCAATGAAGTGATGCCCTTATTGTTTGTCTAAGAGAAATATTTCACTAAGTGGCACTGATGAAAGGAACTGTCTGGTGGGACCAGGACAGGTTGTGAACACATGGCTTTTCTCAGGGATGGAGGAAGGCTGAGAGCTGAATTCAGGTTAAGGAAGGAGAAAAAACATGAAGTAGGTCTATGTCCCAAGAGAGGCTTCACTCCTGGGAAATTTACTGAAGAAACACTCCATCATAAATATTAACACAGGGAGAGTGGAGTAGTGCCTCTGTCCTGACTCCACATTGTATTCATTAACAAAAAGCCTGATTCATCCCTTTCTTTTCAGGAAGTCAAGAGTTGCTTCACTGAAAAAAATTCTGTAAAAATTGCCTATGTGTCACTGGCATAATTCTTCATTAGAGCTCCTGCATTTCAGTTGTCATCGGGGAAGACAGTGTGAAAATGAGACAGAAAAACTAAGCCAATACTCCAAATACAGATATTTACAAAAAGGCACAATACATTCAATTTTTCCATCTTTTCACCCAGGTTTCCTCATTAACTATGATGATAAAAAAGAGCTTATGCAAGTATGAGTGATATTTTTATACAGATCTTTCAAAGAAAAGTGATAATTCAAAGAAGCATTTTTCTAGAAATTAGTACTTTGGACATTCTGAATATTTTGTTTGTTTGTTTGTATTAAATCACAGAATTCACAAGAACAAACTTAGGTACATTTTTCAGGTTTTAAAAGTTAGTTCCATGTTTCAGTGGGAGCCTGAAAACAAAACAAAACAAAATACGTTTCATTTACAATAGCAAAGACTGTCTTGTCCCTAACAAATAATTAAATACTGTTGTGGGATTTAATTCAGCCTGCTCCTCACCCAATGTTTCTGGCCAAGTATCAAGATAACCTGAAGTTTTAAGTTGCATTATAAATAAACCCTGACTCTGGGGGAACCTATTTGGATGTTATCAAGAAATATAAAAGATTCAGCAGCATGTTAGTGGGCACTGAAAAGTATATGAGAAGTCTAGAGCAGCTGCAACTGTATTCTGGTTGTTTAAAAGGGTGTTTTTTCTGACATGGCTGTTGTATCATGCATCCAGTATACAATCTCTCGTCAATGACTTTAGGGCAATCAGCGTGTGCAAAATACTGATCTTGCATAAATGGCATATTTGTAGCCACATACTTTCTACCTGTCAATATAGTTCAAAGGCAGTGAGTGAGGAAAGTTCAGTAGATGCAGCAGATCAGTTCCAGGTCTCATAGGATGCATAGGATGGTCTCACAGGTTTTATTTTGTGTCATGTATCATGCAACACATCTGGGCAATAGGACACTTGCTTTGGCTATCCCAGCCTTCTTAATGACAAAGCAGCAGCAGCAGCAAGCAGTGGCTTCACATTGTCAAATGTATTTGTCTAATGCATTGCCCCTTCATCTCACTGATAATTTGGTGCTTACTCAATTTCTTTTCTTCAGTGGTCATTACCTTGCATTTTTCAACATGAACAGCTTTCATTTCCTTTCCCACCCAAATCACAATGAGATTCAGACAAAGTGTTGTACAAATATCAAATCTGCATGTGCTTTTTTGTGCATGTGTCTGTCCAAACAGTTCTTAAAAACACTAGCTGGTATGTTTTGTTACTTCAGTTTTCAAGATACTCCTTCAGCAGCAAAATCATCTAAATTGGTGAGAGGGACAATGCCAGCATGTTGAGTTGGGTTCACATCCTTTCCTAAGTGAACTTGAGTTTCTCCAGCATCTTGATGGTAGGAGTAGGAGGCTGGTTCAGTGTAGGGCTGAGTATCCACAGACTCAGTGTATCTGTAGTCCTCCTGGCCATCTTCAGGTAGTTCAGCTGGTTCTGGTCCAGCAGGCACTGACCAGGCAGGTTCAGAGAGTTGAGAAGGTGATTTCAGCACTGCTACTGATGAGGCTGGTAAAGGCAGCACTCTAGGGTAGGAGGCATAGGGAGAATTCTTATTTTCTGAAGAGGTGGACTGATGTAAGTTCTGTTCCAAGGAAGGGACTGACACTTGAACATATTTGCCAGTTTCTGGGTCATAAAATGTCTTTAAATTAACTTCGGCAGGTAAATCAACTACATAGTATTGACCAGAGTCAGGGTCTTGGAGGAGTTTCCGCTGGGTTGAAGAGGGTGAAGAGCTTACTGCTGGTGCCAGTCTAGATTTCCCAGTAGTGGTTTCTGTAGGAGTAAAAGTTGGATGAAGGGGAGGATGAAGGGGAGAATATCCTAAGGGTGAAGCAGATACTGTTGTCTCTCCAGAATGAGGAGGCTTTCTCCCTATAGCATCTGTATGCTCAGTCTGATGGTTTTTCTGCTGCTCTTGCACTTTTTTCCTCTTGTTTGCCAGCTTTTTAGCCCGACGCAGAGCCTTTTCTGTTTTTGGTGGCACAGTGGGTGGCTTGCCTGCTGCTCTCCCACCAACTCCCCTGGGCTCCAGTCTCCCATCTTCCCCTGCAACATCAGAAAGTAGATTCCTCTGTGCAAAATCAATTATCTCTTCTGCAGGCATATAAGCTTGCCTCTCTAGTGCCATGTTCAACAAGGCAGGATTTGTAATGTCCTCTGTCTCTCTAAGGCCAGAAATCGTTGGTTTATCTGACAATGAGCTGGCAGTAAGAGAGTGCATCGTGCTTCCTGACCTGGGGCTTGTAACAGCAGAGCATGAAAGATTGTCTAACAAAACAGGTGCACCTTCTGTATGCAGGATGTCCTCTAAAGTGTCATTGGATACAGAAGAACACGTGTGGTCCTCTAATATGGAGCCAGTCACAGGGGAAATTGCCTCCCTAGTGATTATTTTTTTCGCACAAGAGCCCCCTTTGCGGTTAGATAAATGACGATTCTTAAAGTGATTTGTCTTTCTTTCTTCAGGGTAGCTGGGGTTGTTTTGTGCTTGGTCATTTTCCAGACCTATAATTGGCTGTGTTAAGCTGTGTCTTGCCTTTGCAGGCTTCTTTTTACTTCTACAGACACTTTCCTCATTCATGTTCCCAAATTTATTTAACAACTCACAAGTCTTTTCATCTTCTTCTGTCATTTTTCCAAATGAAAAGCTCTCTGTATCTTCCAGAAGACTGGGATCCAGTGTTACTGAAGTAGATCCAGGCTCACTGGCTTCTTTTTGTCTGTCAGTTGCTCCATCTCTCACGTTCTGCTGCCCTCTGTGTCTTGATGTCCACCAGCCAACCTCCTGGGCATGCAACATGTTTTGGTGCTTCTTGTTGTAAACTGCTGGGGACATAAACTTACGTTCCATTTCCTTGTAACTGCTGCTCACTGTGTCATCCAGCGAAAACGACCGGAGTAGGGGCAGCTTGACAGCCTTTATTACCTGAGGGGACCTGAATGTGTTATCTTTAATCATAAACAGACTGGGTTTGATTGAGCTTGAAGATGATGGTGTTTGTGGTTCCTCAGACCTGGGGATGGACACGTCTCTCATACTGTCGGACGCAGGATTTGTGCTGTTGGCCTCTTCCCTTTTCTCTCTCCCTAGTTTCTCTTTCATCAAGCTCCTCTGCTCATTCCCAGTAACACTTCCCTCCCTCTTCTCTGCTGCACCAGTACCAGGGCTGATGCACGCACAATACTGCAGTTCATCTTCCTCAACCTCTTTCCCTTTCTCCTTGTGTCTTTTCTTACTTCCTGAACCCATTTCACTGTCAGACCTCTGGCTTTCTTGGAGGCACACCTGCTCCATCAGGGGCACAGGCAGAAATGGCTCTTCCTGAAGTGGCTGCTCCACTGTGGAGACGAAGGATTGCTCTGAAGAACTAGTGCTTCTTTTGCCTCGTGCTTCATGGCCAGGTACCACAATGTTGGTTTGGGTGCCACTGTAAGGTTCATTTTCTTCTGGTGAGAGTTGGTTTAGGAGTGTTTTGAAGGCAAAATTTTCATTCTGAATAGCAGCTTGTCTTTCATTTTCCTCACCCTGCACACTGTGATTTTGCATGGGCTGCCCAGCTTTTGTATCTACATTGTCTCTGCTGAATGGTCTCTGTGCTGGATACTGCTGAGGTTTTCCTAAATCAGGTTGATTTGATTCATGTCTGAATGAGGGGAAATTTTCATTATCCCCTGTGTCTTTAACCAGATCTTGGTGTTTTGAATTGTCTTGCTGCATGCTCTCTCCAGTTTGGTAAAGTGGAAGGTCTTCTGTTGTCTGGGGCGAACTCAAAGTCAGGTGGCTATCTGTGAAATGTCCAGTTAAATCAGTTTTACTGTCCTTTTCATGAGCACTGCTAGACAATACATAAGCTATATCACTCAATTCATCTTTCTCTGTAATATTTCTCTCACTTTTGCCATGCAAAGTTGAGAATGAGGCATTCATTTTTGTACTCTCCTGCATATTTTCCCTTGTTTTATTTTTCTCCTCCAAGGCCCTTAACAGGGGAGAAGGGGTATAAATGCTTTTAACACGTTTGCGCACATCCTTTAAGTTAAATAACAGACTTGATGCTGTCAACCTACAACTATCCCAAGACCTGTAATCATCTAAGGTGCTGTCCTCATGGTCTCTTGAGGCCATGCCCTCCATGGGAGGAGGTGTCAGTGGGATCAGCTCACTTTCAACAGTGTCCACCTCCTGTTTTGGTGGTATGACAGGTGTTAGGAGTTCGGTGATGTTGAAAGAGGGACTGATGGATCCAGGGGAGTTTGCCTGTTTAGCCAGGGGAGTCACATGCTGACCAGGGTCAGCACCAGTCACCTTTTCAGACAATGAGGTCTTGTGGCTGTCTGTGACCTTGTCCTTTGCAGCCTGTCTCTTCCCTGCTGCCCTTTCTGTAGCCCTCTGTCTCCTCCAGGGTGGGCAGGCATTGCCCGTCTGGGGGCTGAGGGATTCCTCTTCAATTAAGGCAGCCTGGGGTTTTGGTGGAGGTGGGCTGGGTGTCTCAAACCTGAGTGAGGGTGAAACCATCCTACAGGACACACTCTGGGGTGACACAGAGGCTTGGGACAAAGCAGTGGGGGAAAGTCGAGCTGGCACTGGGGGTGGGGGCACAGGAGGAGCTTCANAGGAAGCGCTGGTGGGGACGGGGGTGGCCGAGGGGGACCCTGGTGTACATGGTTCCTAGGGGGAGGTGTGGGAGGGAAAGCAGCAGGAAATTTGGTTTCTGAAGGGAGAAGACCCTGAGGTACAACTCGGAGAGAGAAAGAAGCTTCTTGTACAGTTGGCTTCATCTGAAAATCTTTCTTCTTAGCAACAGTGGTCACGACAGGTGACAATTTATGTTCACATGTGTGGGGTCCTTTAACACATGGTGATTCTTCCAGGTGTGTAAGACCTTCCTTTTTCATTTTTATGTCAACAAATTCCTCCTTTTCTGTCAATTTTTTATTATGAACATTCCATGATTCAAAAGCACTGTTCTCACTGTGAAGAAAACTACCCTTTTTTGCTGGCTCACTAACTTTCAAGTTTCTGTTTTTTAAAGCCTTCTTAGAAGAATGGGAAAAATTTGACTTGGCTACTTTTGACATCTCAATCAGCACAGGATAATAACCATCAGAGTCCCCATAACTCAGGTCTATTTTATTGGATCTTCTCTGTGGCTCGTGTTTGCCACTGAGACAGTGGCTGCCTCGACCATCCCCAGAAAATTCAGGAAGTTCCTTGTGGATGCATAAAATGTCTGTATCATCCCGGGAAGCAATATCATTGCCATGATTTATTTTATATTTTTGAAAGCTATTCTTAATGGGCTGCTTATTTCCTATCAGAGGACTTCCTGACCCTTGGTCTGCAGTCTTATCAAATGTCTTAATCAATGAGGACACTTTTGAAACATGCTTATTGTTCCTTGGACCAGGGACTGGCAAATTCAGTCTCCTTTCCAAGGCAAAGGTGTTGTTTTTAGCAATCTTCTCCTCTGAAGCACACTTGGGTAACTGCTGGAATGTGGAAGCCCATATTGTATGTTCATTGTTTCTTGCTGTTAGCTTGTCACAGACACTGCTTTTCTTGATGTCATGGTTTAACGTCCCTGAGTGAATTTTAGCAGACAACTGGAGGGCAAAGTCAGGTGAGATGGAAAGTTCTGGTTCATTGTAAGGGTCTTCGAGTTCTGCTATGCACAAACTTTTGAAAGCCCGATCTGTGAGGCTGCTCACCTCTCTGTCTGCGTCATCCAGGAGACTCCCAATACTTGAGGAATCACTATGTCCTTCTGTATGTTTCTTATTTCCCTGCATTGTTCATGAGAGTCATGGGTGAAGTATCCAAAGGATTAGTTTCAGGTGTTGAATAAACAGGTGACTTTGTGAGGCAGATCCAGCTGTTTGCAATTCACAAGCACAAAGCCATTCTTCCAGATGGTGCTGCTGCACATCCACTCATCTTACAAAATAGCTGAAGAAAACTTTCTTCTCTGCAAAGCCAAAAATTATAAATTATCATTTTTCTATATTAGCACTATTAGACAGAGAGCATTTTCCAGATATATCTGTTGCTGACTAATTTTGTGATGCTAGCAACACAATGAACAACATGAAGAATCACTGTTATTTTGGTCAATTCAAGTAGCTCATGGTAGATAGTTTAATTTCTGGAAAGAGCCATTTAAAAAAGTGTTTTCACCTCACACTCTTTACTTGGGCTCTTAAACAAGGACATGTGAAACAAATTTCAGGTACTTCCCTTTCCATACTTCCAACCATAAACACTTCCAAGCACTGTGTATCCATTTAGAAAAGAAGCTTAGCCATTTTTGGCCAGGAAGAATTAGTAACAAAAATCACTTTAAAAAAGATGTCACTGAGTACATCATTACACACTAAGTCCAAAATGAAAGAAAAGTCAATAAAACTTAATGGTTGCAGCTTTGTCATGATAATTACCATGAACACAACCCTTGTCTGAGAAAACAGAATGGCACTACAGGTAAAAAGGATTACTGTGCATGTTCCAGACAAATAGTGCTGGGGTACAATTTAGCCACCCATAGCAGGATACAGTTGGGTTGTGTTGGAGCTGAAGAGGCTGCTAACATCAGCTTAGCCAGCAGAAGGCAGGAGTGCCTCGGGGACTGTAGCACACCCACTAAAGTAGCAGAGGGATCATTTAGTTCCAGTTCCAGAACTGCTGAGAGCTAAAGCTAATACATTCAACACAATAATAAGATGCCACAGACTGATTATGATACACAGTCAGGGCCCACAGTGCTGAGGTTTTTGTGTATCTCCTGTCTGAACACAAGATGGGGGAATCTTTTAATTGAACAAGTGAGAGCAAAATAGACCCTTTGGCTGTATTTGAAATCTCTATACTAAAACCCTTCACAGTTTCTCTGTAAACCCTTTAGATGCTTATTCTCACATTCAAGGACTTGAGCAGAGTTTTGACTAAACTTGCAGGGAGATCCAGTTTAAGAGCATACTCCAGAACTGGCAAAAACTCTTTACTGAAAATCTGGTCTGTATATCCATTTCTACCTTAAAATGGCATTACAAACTTGTGATGAGCTGAAACACCACAGTTCACATCTTCAGCAACTTCTGTATAAGTGGAAGATATCTACATCTCAAACATGGATCCACTGATCCAGCTCGTAGAACTGAGCAATGAAATTCAGATCTAGATTACAGCCTCAGGTGTCCAAATCCCTGGTTCCACCTTGGTCCATCTCAGTGAAACTCTTGGAAAGGACCTGTTTTTCTCTGTGATGACCCAGTGCTGGTCAAAGTATGAAAAGCAAGAGGAACTGAGCTTCACCAGCTGAAATACTCTGGCTCAGTTGTTTCTTCAAATGAAAACACTCCTCACCTTCCTTTTCTATTTAAAAGAATCTCAGCCAACCTATTTTTAGACTCCAAGTATCATAGTGAATTTAGATCCTGTCCTTCCAGCCATGCAATTCCAATGACTTATGCATAACCACAATAGATTTATACCAGAAATAAAACGAGCCTAACAGAGCTTCTCCATCTTACTTTGTACAAAGATTTTTCAAGTGTGAGTTTCACCCCCCCAGCAGACATACATCTTTGTGTATAATGCAGCAAGGAAAAAGAGAAGATGAATGAAAAGCCATCCTGCTCCTGGTTTTGGTCCTTAACTGTTATATAAATGAGAAATACAAGTACATACCTGTGATATAATTTTGCTTCTTGTTTTTAGAACTCACTCTCATACTTGTATTTGGCTTCTTTTCTGACCATCTTTAGTGAGGAGGTAGAAATAGTTCAGTGATGTAGATTCGACAGAAGTAGTGTCCCAGGATGTTTCTGACCTTCAGCATTTTTTTTGATCCTAAATGAACTCTGCAATTTGAAAACAAAGATATTTGTTTGCTTGATCTGAAGAATGTTTTGATGATTTGTTCATTCCCATTTTACAAGCATTTTAGGGCTGATTTTCAGGATTTCTTACAAAAAGAGACAGCTGTCCATTCCAGAGTGACAATAACCAAATACCTGTTGGGTTTGATAGCTTGTGGAGTGCAGTCAGGTTCCTAGCAAACAACTGCCACAATCCCAAGCACACTCTGGTAGCCCCAGCAGGGACTGGCAGCTGAGTGAGCAATGATTTCCTGGCACTCTGCCCTTTGCAAAGGCCGGATGATGACTCCAGGCTAAAAAGAAGAATTCTTCCCTGCTGTGCTACTACTCTTTCAGAAGGACTCAGAGGAAAATATCTGCCTCCACTCCACCTGTATATGGTTTCCTACTGTCAACAAATACAGACATCAGTCTGGATGACTTGGAACTAATGCAGCTGAGGTTTGAAAGTCCATGGTTTTCACTGTCCCTCTGGTAAAGGAGATGAAAGGTGGACAGCTGACATGGTAAGAGGAAGTAAACAAAACAACTTTTTGCTTGCATGCATGAACCAGAGGCAGGAGATGCTAAAGAAAAGCTCAGCCACTGTGAACATGAATTGCTGCCATTCTTCTGCTGTGGAAACTCCCAAGGTTCAGGCCAGTTTGCCTAATCTTTGCAAGAATATGTCAATGTCCTACAAGGAGAACTGTCTGGCCTTGAGGTAATGCAGATAGCACAGTCTTCTCTAAGGAAATTGTCAGCTTGTGATATTCAAAACCTACTGGCAAAAATGGCAACAAGGGCTCACCCACTGTGATTGTGTCTTGTACATCACCTGAGGAATGGCAATTATCAGTGTGGGATAAGCCTGTACAATCACAGCTTTTTGTTGTCTAAGATATGTGGGTAAAAAAAGGTAAAACTAAAGAAAAATCAAACAAACAACAATCAATGTTACATCTGGTGGCAGCCAGATGTAAAAGGGTATCCTCACTCCAGAGATGTGCATTCAGTTCTCTCTTTGCTCAGAGGTTAAATTACAATTTTACTGCTTCTGTGGTACTCTTAACTGTGCAAAGCCAACACAGACATGGGAGATGGTGATTAAGTTCTGTCTCACTCATTAACGGGGCTGCTGACAACATTCCAGTAGCACAATGTTTATCAGTACTTAGTGGTAGTGGTGCCTGAACTAGGAGGAATCTTGGCTTTCAGATCTCATGGATTGAGATCTGGAGAAATATATTGTCACTTGTAAACTGAGAACTTTTGCTGAAAAGTGAGTAGAGTAACTATAAACACGGACATCATGATGTAATCTCAGCAATTATTTTCCTAGATGGAGTCACAGTTACAAAAACAACTCGGCGCCACTGATTTAGGAAAGAATAGTGACTGCCACAGTCTCTGAAACCCTTGTGACAATCCTTGTCTTGCCTGGACATAATACGAGTGCTCATGAAGTGTCATGTTTCAAGCTGGAAAAGCTGTACCTGCACCAAGAGTTCAAGGTGCAGAACTTTACAGGGACTGGATGGAAAAGCAGCACTGTACTGACGTAGCTATTCCTTGTATAAATATGATAACAACTTCTTAGGCAAAGAAGCTGTTCCTGACTGGTAAAGTCCCATTTCTTTACCTTTTTGGACAAACATGGCAGCTAACAAGCAAGGTGCAGTATTCCAGCTTAGGTCAGGATTCAGCTAGTTCATTTAAGGTTGTCTGCATTTAGTCTATGTTAAAGAAAAAGAAAGCAATGCCAGGCATATGAAACCACTTGGAAATGCTGAGAAATGTGTGAGGTGTTAGTGGCAGGCATTATCTGATACGAGCTACTGAAAAAGTTTATTTGAACACAGATTTCAAGCAGCTTAATCAGAAACCAAATTCTTCCCTCTTTTAAATAGGAGGCTTTTTTCAGTCTCTCCCTTAAGTGCCTAGCAAGTTGTGATGAGGAGGTTAAATTACAGATACTATTCCTGGCCTGGCACACACTGAATGTCAGCCTTTTTTTTTCCAGACAGGAGCTGGGTAAACCAGCAAACTATGACATCACTGCTGCTGCAATATATAAAGGGCCAGTTGCTTCCCCCACCCCCTTGGGCTGGTATTTGGCTGAAGGGTTATGCCATGAGACATCACAGGGGCATTTTGGCAGCGCCCTTGGGAGTTGCATAGCAGTCTGAAGTCAGCAGCACTGCATTACCCATGATAATGAGAAGGAAAGATTTTTTTTTTTTAAATCTTTGTGAGCTGGTTTCTTCATGTGGCACTCTCCCTGTGGCATCCATCCATGGCTCCAGCCCAAAATTCAGAGCCCTGTGGTGACTGCTGGCTGATGTTTATTCAGGAGCATACTCTACTTCCACACATGCTGCTTCTTTAAGTTTCCAGGGGCTCATAACGACAAAGAATAGTTCATTCCCTTACCATGGGAAATAGGAGAATCCCTAACAAATTGATGACTTTTTTGCACAGGTTCATATTTGTTCATGGCACACAGAGAAATTCATTATCAGATGAGAGCTCTGGATGGAAAAAGTCTCTTCAGCTTTGTGTCATCAAGCTGAGACAACGCTCCCAGCCGATGGCAGCTGGTCCCTAGCCCGGGTGGGGCTGGCTCAGTGAGGTCTCTTGGATATTGTCAGAAAATCCTGCATGGCTGCAGTGATCAGCACGAATGAGTACGGAGTGTGCTGCTGCTGGTCAGTGATCACAGCACTGATGTCCTCATTGCACATTTGAAAAAACAAACAGAAAGGTGTCAGGGAGTTAACATATGGACCCGGGGGAGGATCACAAGATCCTCAACAAGCAGGGGAGCTGCCTCCAAGAGAGGCAGTAGGGCTCAAGCCACATTTCCCTGAACTGTCAAGAAAGGCAATTCCTAGTTTGAGGTGGCCATAAAATTTAATCTATTAGCACAAGCCTCTGTTTCCCTCATCCAACAAGATCACTTTCACCAATTCTTTGTAGTCATAAAGGGAAACCAAAGTGAATTCTCCTGCTTGGGGAAAGAGGAACCACTTTACTCAAATATAAATACCCACCACAGCAGATGGAGGATGGAGAAGTGATCTCTCCAGTTTAGGGGGAAAATCCCAAACACTGGCAGAAATTACTAGCATAGAACAAGGTGACCTCAGCTATTCCAGCATCAGATCTTTGATCATTGCACTGGAAAGCAAGGCAAAGAAACCATGTGTCTGAACCAAACCAGTGTAAGGAACTGGGTCCATTCCCCTTGAGGGTTTGGCCTGGCCATTATGTCTCGAACGGCTTGTTCTGGGCCAGACAAGAGGAGAGATTGTTCTTGACTTTGGGCCAGCTTCTGTTCTCAGTTACACTGGTATAAATCTAGAGTCATTTTACAGACGTCAGTAGAATAACTGAGAACAGAATTGGTGACTGAATACATCTATTTCCTCAGCCAACACTGGTGTACTGTCCAGAAGCTACACATGAAACTGTAACCACAGTAAAGTGAAATTCAACATCTGCGAAGAGGCAAACCTCACCCCCATGAGGTACTTAGACCAACACAAAGGAAATGGGTTGGAACCACTACCACATTGCCATGCCACCAAATTCTGATTTTCTAACCTGTATTACTCATCACTGAAAATAGCAGTACATTTGGGATAAAGTAATTTTTTTCTTTTCTGCAATATTCACTAGAATACATAGACCAAAGAGTGGTGGGGTAGGCATGGTATAATTCCAGACTGCATCAGCAGAGCTGGCTGCCAAACAGAATTGCCATCATGTGGACAATATCAAATTTTGGAAATATGTTTTTGTATGTGTCAGGAGAGGTTGTTCTCATTTAGATAGCTTTTAAAATTTCACATGGAATAAAGATTCTGAAGAGAAATTAAATTGGGAGTTTAAAAATTTCATTTAGAATTTAAAAAAACTTAAAAAAATTTTACATTATTTCACCTTTTTAGTGAAAAAAGGCTGTGAGAAATAACATGTATATCTACTATAATAGTTATAATAGTATGTTATTACTGTCCTTAAAGAGGGTGTATGATATTTAACATTAACTAAAACCTTTCATTTTATTTTCTGTGTCAAACAATACTCTGATGCTATTGCAACAGAGAGTGTGATCTTGTTTTGAAATTTCCCTAAGTAAATATTTCGAATTATAAAGCCCATAAATTTCCAATTATCTTTCTAGGGGAAATGTCATTAAAATGAATATGATTGTGATTTTATTTGTTTAATCAAACCA
Source organism: Pycnonotus jocosus (assembly GCA_013400435.1). Classification (NCBI taxonomy): domain Eukaryota; kingdom Metazoa; phylum Chordata; class Aves; order Passeriformes; family Pycnonotidae; genus Pycnonotus; species Pycnonotus jocosus. Next base: position 299,855 of record VWYP01019053.1, on the reverse strand, counting down.
CTTCTTATTTTTTTACTGACAAAAAGAACGAAAGTATTTTTCTTTCAGTGAGATCTACTTCAATTGTTCAAATGGGAGCTGGAACCAGGGACTAATCAGTTCCAGGAAGGTCAGTGTAGGCTGGTGGAAGTATGAACACAAGGAAGAAATGTACCTAGCTAATGACTGTGTGTTGTGTATCCTGCTGTGTCCTTTCCTCAGAGGAGGTGAACCTCTTGCAGCCCCAGCTAAAATGCTTACCTTTCCAGCTCAGACCACAAAACTTCAAATACTGGAAGATGAAGACCTCACATGAAGAAAAATGGGAGGAACAGAGACTGCAATTGTCTCTACCTTTCCCTTTCTGGTTCAGTGGCAAAGACCCAACAGTTATTTCCAGCTGGTCTCCGGACTGCCTTTCCCAATGTCCTCCAAATGCCCCATCCTCCTGCCAACAGGCCTGTTAAGTTTGGAAGAAGGAGATGCCTCTCAGAAAGGGTTGTATCTGGACTGAGGCTTTGTTGCAACTCCTGTTCATCCTTTCCATCTCCTGACTGACTGCCTTTGAAGAGCCAGCAGCATGCAGACATGACAGGGGAAGGCAAAGGCACAGAGCACATGACTGACACAGGCCAAGGGTAGGTGCAGCACTTGACAAACAGCACAAGTCTGTGACAAACACAAGGCAAAAGGGATGGTGCTCCTCCTATGACCTGAAGTCAGCACAGACAAGTGACATTTAAGCAACTGAACCCAAACAGTGCGTTTCTTGGCATTAAATATCTGCCTGGAAAAGGCCACTGTCTGTAACTAGGTCAGTCACTATACACCAAGATATTTATACAGCTCCCCAGCAATATGGTACATGAACACCTCGTGGCTATTTATCTTTGCAAACTCTCCCACTGCAAGTGAGATCTGTGTCTCATTTACAGATCAGCAGCTAAGGCTCAGCTTCAGCTGGCTGATTTGCCCAAGATCAAAGAGGGCATTTGTGGCAGGGTAGGGAACCAAATCTATGTTTTCTGAATTGCACAAGAAGAGCTTAACCTTTCTCAGGTAAGGCAAAAATATGCCTTCCCACTGCCCTTCATAACTTATGGTACTTTAATCTCTGTAAGCACCTCCTCCACCCCCTTTCAACTGAGAATGGTGCTGTAGCTTGGCATTACATTGTATAGAGAAATCCAACCAGATTTGGAGGTGACTGACTGCAAAGATCTCTGCTCCATCTCAGATGCTCAATACCTAAATCTCGTTAAGATTGTTAAAACTGAAGCCTTCCTCACTAGCTGATGGTGACAGCTGACATTACAATGGTACGGCGCCCTCACTGAGCACTGGAACGATTTTGGCTGATGAGACAGGTATTCATCTTCCATTCAGCCTCAACCAAGACTTAGATGATGAGGCTTCTGAGTTTTCACTTCCTAAATGGGAGAAAGGAGATTATCTCACAGCAGAGGGAAACCTGTGGAGTATCACAGCATTGCAATGGCTAGAGGTGGGAGATGACAAAGGGAGAAAGGAAATAAAATATATGGTCAAGAAAACAAATATACTGGTTTGGATATCTTGTAATGAGGAGCACACCAGACAGTCCCAGTCCCTGTCATGGGAAAATTGTAATGATATCAGCAAGTATGTTAGACACAAATGGGAGACAGGTGTATTCTCCTCTGTGACCTACACAAGGAAATCTGCAGCTAGCAACAAGGCTGCTTCACTTCTCTTTCCAGGCTGGGGAATCTGAAACCACCCCCCACTTACACTGCCCTCTGCTCATCAGCCCCAACACACTGATACCATCAGCATTGTCAAGTTTACACTTAAACCATTTAAGCTTCTTGACAAGAAGAGTCTGACCCACACCCACCACAGGATAAAGTCTCAGGAAATAACAGGCTTGCAGAAAAAAAGGATTATTCCTTTACTGGTAGTCTCATCTGCTCTTTTTCTTTATAACTTCTGGATACTTTCAAGATTTGGACAAAGACTTTGCTGAATCTGTTTTCTTTTAAGAAAAGAATTCAAAACACTTGTACATGCTAGGTTCAAAATTTTTCCAACTTCTAAGCAGTTTTCTCATCCCCCGAATTCCACAGGATTTAGGGACAGGCAATATACTGAAATACCTGTCTTATGTTACCAAAGACCAAAAGGTGTAGGTATCAGAGGCAAAGGAGAAAGTGGAGGCTCTGGTTTCCAAAATATTCTGGTTCAGGTTGCAGGAACAGAGCTATTTCTTACACCTTGCTATAGCTTTCAAATGCAACCCAAAGAGCTCTGCCCCCTAGCATGCAGTGTGGCAGGGAGGGTAACACTCAATGCATGCCAGAGCACATGACTCAATCACACAACCAGCCTTTCACATAGCATCTCTCCTCCGATAACAAACTGCTCCTCAACTATTTGTGGTTATAACAGAGCCATTCCAGTTGAAGGACAAAAGCTTGGCTTGCCTTCTGCCTGCTATCTGGAGCATGGCCATGGGACAGCTGCACACCTATGGGAGGACTCTGAGAGGGCAGGGAGAGCTCACTCAGCCTTGGCCCAGGTATTTCTGCAGGCCATACTACTTTCCTCCTTTTGAGGAGCAAAAGCCAGGAGAAAAATCTCACCCTGAACAAGATGACAGCTCCTTCCATCTCCCTCTTTCTGCATTGTGCACAGGAGCTGTTTTGGTTTTCCCCTGGGAAATGCAGGCTCCCTATTCAGAGATTGATTACTTGTTATGATTGAATGGTGTGTCCCCAAGACAGTTCCTCATTATTTCACAGTTAATGCACTTGCTACGGTGTTTTTTGTGATTATTCTGTAAAGGATATATGCAAAAGACAGAAAAAGAAACATCAACAGTTGTAAGCAGAATCCACACTTGTTCCCCAAGAGATAGACTCTGATGACTCTGGTAGAGTCAGTCCCTCAGCAGCTTCAATGATGCTGTCAGCATGGGGCTTCCCCAGATCCTATGAAGAAGCAACAAACAGTGGCATCATCATCAGCTTAGTGCTGTCACCAGCCACTTCTCCTTTCCCATCCCTTCTACTCAACTCTCCCACACACCACACAGCTGGCAATTCTAGCTACTTGTCTATGACTTCATTCAATTCACAAGCCTGGTCAAAGACTAATTTCTCAGTTTCGAGGAGAGAGAGACCAAGTCCTAATATCACTACTTCAGAGCAGATCAGTCAAAACAAAAAGTCTTTGTGAACAATATCATGATAAGGAGTGCTGCCTCACTGTCCCAGCACAAACCCTGACCCAGCACAAACCCTGACCCAGCTTGCAGGAGTCAGTTCCCTCTGAGTATGACGTTGTTTCTGCACCAGTATCCTGGGCAGGCCTGGGCACTCATCTACAATTACTGCACAATGAAGCCCTGTGCTTTGAAGTTCGCAAAGGATACAGACAGGGACACATGAAATACACCTCAACAGAACAAAAACCATCAGAAGAGTGCAAAATTGTACATGGGTCTATAATGAAGCAGACAGGCAAGCCAAGCTGGCCTTGAAGTAGGACAGCTTATGTCTGATCCAGGTAACGCCGATAGACAGAGGCACATCTGAGACTGAGGATCTGCAGAAGCTGCAAACTGCCAGAGACTGCTGTTTGCTGACTGTGCATGTTAAGGCATAGCCAAATGTTAACTACATACAACTCTTTGAGACATTCGTCTAAAAAATTGCATGGATTTTCATATCTGTTCTTTGCAAGTGGAAAGTATGAATTAGGTGGCCTTCCTGTACCTGACTGTCATAGCCTTATTACAGTCCCCAAAACAGCCTTTGACACAGTGTGTAGGCTACAGGGAAAGCATCCTTGAAACTAATGGGATATGGTTATGTGAGAGGCTGAAAATAAAGATGCATCCTTATTTGACCTTCTTGACTCATAAAAAGATGGGTCTGACTGTTACCAGATGATTTAGATTAATCATTACTAGCTACTGCCTTCTTGAATATCATTATTTGCAAGCACAGGTGATGGATGATAAAGAAACCTAGAACTATAATTAAATATCTGCTTTCTATTCCTGTCCAAAGAGGATCATTTGGCAGGGAAACCCAAGGGAGACCTTACTTCTAGGTAAGGGTTGTCCTCTTACAGCTTCAATGCTGTCTTAATTTCTCTGAGACTCCTAAAGGCTAGGGGTCTTGGTGGCAGTCTCTTCCACCACACACATGTGAAAGCCATAAAAACCTGGCAAGCAGCGAGAGTCATAACACACCAAGCTCAACACACACACACAAATAGACATATATAATATATACATACATACTCATATATACACACACAACTTCAGACATGTGTAAGTAATCACTGATCCATCCAAAAGCATATGCAGGCTTGATTGAAGAGGAACAATCTTATCTCAAGGGTAAGTTCTCCTCGGAGTGAACACATACAGCTCCCACTGTGGTCCTTTCCCCACACACCTGTCAGCCAGCTCACAGACAGCTGATCCCAAAATGCGACACAGCCTCAAGCAATGCACAGTTACCTCTAAAAGCCATGAACTCACCCTCTTGCTCAGAGTAGCCAAAGCTCTGTGTGACCTGGGACCCCAGCTGCAGGCCAGCCTGCAGCTAAAAAACACTTGCAGAATTTGCTTCTGCCAGCAACTTTCTGTGTGTAACTCAGCTAGACTAAAGAAAGACTGATAGAGATGAGTGGAATTTCCCCCCAACACGGCTCATAGGGTTAGTTGACTTTGTTTCTGGTCTTGGAGAGATTAACTGTTTTGTGGACCTTTTCCACAGCTCTGGTAATGGAAGTACAAGTGAGACAAGCATTTCAGAGAAGCAGGGAGGAATAAGAGGCTACAGAGCAAAATTTCTGTGTGCTTTTGGCTTGTAGTGCAGGGATGCAATTACACCTGCAAACTTCCACCCAGCTGTGGCCTTCAAGTTACAACTGCTTTGGAAACTAAGCTGAGAATGCCCATATAAATGCTTTCCTAATGACAAGAGTGGAAGGATGGAGAAATGTAGCTGGGGCTCCAGTGTACTGGGAATCTTTTGCATCTAGTGTTTGTCACAGACCTCATCCTTCAAGCATTTAACTGAGGACATTTGCTTTTTCAGTGGTCAGTTCCTTGAAGAAGTGAAGGAAGAGAGCCACAGACTTTGATCCTGTCCAGAAAGCTTATTTGTCCTTATCTCTTCTTTCTTTTCCTTCTCCCCTGCCTGCCTCCCAGAAGTGTCAGAGGACTAGAGAGGAACCCTCTAGCTGCTACTGCACAAATTCAGTATGAACCAGTCACTCTGGTCTGTGCTGTAATACTTTTCCCTGTTCAGATTTAATCAGATTGCCAGCTCAGAAGCCATTTTAAAAATCATAAGCAGTTTGGCTTCTCAAGCTCAATTTTAATTATTTCTGTTCTTTTTTGCTATTGAGTTCTGCAGCTAGACTAATAAAATGCAGTTCCTTGGGATAGCAGACTAAGAAGTGCTGCAACAACTGGAATAAGAAAAGCCGATGCCATTTAAGAAATCTTCCAGCAATTAAAATTGGATACAAGTCATAGTCACAGTCATTTCTTGTGGCTCCTTAGCTTTGCATAGGTATTTGAACTATCTTACTTTTTCAGGCTCTCTAGCATAATGATTACTTTTATAAAATATTTAAATTATTCTATTCTTATTTGTTCCAAAAAATGAAACATCCAACGGCCTTCCAAATCCTATACAAATCACTAAAGTGTTAAAGAGTAGCTTATCTGTAGGCAGTAATCAGCTGGAAAGTAAACCCAAAAGTAAAACCAATGTATATTTCCTTAAAGTTGCTTACAGCACAATGTGCAAGAATTAAATGGAGCTTCATATCAATTTAGTGCTCTTTTAAAAAGATCATACCTCTTTACAAAATAATTACAAGTCATAAACAGTATTCACTGCAAACAAATCTATGTGTATGTCTCTTTCCACACACAGACTTTCAGAGACCATCCTGCATTTCTCCGAGAAAACAAAAACAAAAACAAAAACAAATCTGGACAAAATGAAAGGACATTCCACTTCTAATCACTGAATAAAAGATTTAAATGCTGTTTGATTTCTCCTGCCTGATCAATCACATTACTTGATCCTTGTGTGCACTCACTTTCATACACTCAGAAACCACCATTCTCCACAATTTCCCTGTTTTAAAAACACCCATATGCTTCCCCCTTACCTTCTGTGCTCCAGCTTCTTGATAGGGACAATGCAGGGCTGTGCTTTCTTCCCTTAAGTCAAAGCCCCAGCACATTTTAGAGCAGCCTGCTTACTATTAGCAGTTCCCATTATTTATGCGTGTTGGACTCTTCCTCTGAACATGATTATTTTAATAAAAACGATGACTGAAAAATAAATAAAGCAATAAAAGTGGAGGAGCTAACCCTTGAGCCCTCGCAGACCTGCCCAGCCAGGTGAAGTGAAGTGAGCAAGGAATCTGAAGTTAGTAAAATGTATTTAAATAGTTATAAGGCAAGGGGAAACCAAACGGAGATCACGGTGGGGAAGAGGCAAACACACGTATTGGAATAACCACGCGGTGTCGAGTAACAGACAGATGAAACAAACAGTCATCAGCTATTTTTACATTCACTTTGGCCATTGGTAATTCTTCAGAGATAACTAATACAGACTGCAATGCTGTGCCATGGGCTCGCTGCTGCCAGTGAATCAAACCTCAGAGCCCTGCAGTTTTGTACCTACAGGTGGGAGGCAAAGTGTTTATTAGGGTCACCACTAAAAATACTGCGTGCATATGCACACGAGTAACACATTGCTGTCCTGCGGGTGCTTTTTCATAAATAGCTCATTTCATCATCAAGGCTGGACACATGTAACCCAGTGTTCTTGGAGTTCTTAGAGTAAGGACCTCTTCCACTGTCCTTCCAAAGCAAACAAGATCATGGAAGGCACATGCCAGCATTGGGTTTCATTTAGCGCACTGCAATAGGATGTTGGATAATGGGGGAAATATGCCATGAAGTCACCAAGCTACACTTTTGTACTGCAGATCTGAACAATGGATGGACTCTGTGCCATGCTGAGTGCACACAGCATCTTACTGGAGTTCAGCATCATGTTGGCCTTGAACCACAGCCTACAGCACAACGAATAGCAGGATCTCTTGTGATTACAGTCAACTCCTGCTTCCATGGCAGAGCAGGACCCCACGAGCCCAGTGGTCATTTGCATATTAAAAAGAGCTGCTAATTACATTGCTACAGCATTAACAAGTTTCTGCTGCCTGAGAATCTCCAAGCACCAGGACACTTCTGATGAACTAGTTGTCCCTGAGATCCAAGAGCAGGCCAGGCTTGCCCCTCCTTGGAGGCACAATGACCTGCCTTCTCCAAAGCAACTTCAGCAACCCTCACAACCTGAGGGAGGTGTATTTTCTACCTTAGATTGCAGCAAGAAGATTTTGCAAAGATGACTCTCCTGAAGTCCTGGTCTTTTGGTGCTCAAGCATTTCTCCTAACTCATCCCAAATTGAATGCTGGTCTTGCCAAACATCAGGACACTTCTAAGTGCTAAGGTCTGGCCTGGAACTACAGAGTTCCAACAGCTTCCCATGCTCTGCACCTGTAAGAGCACTCATGCACAAAGGTCTGGTGTATCATGAGTCATGGCACCTATGGACTGAGAAATAGGACAGAACTGGTGCACACTGAAAAAAAAAATGCTTGGGATTACAAGAGGCAGTGGAAAAAGTAGTTTTCAGGCACCCACTGCCACTAATGTAGGCAAAATTGTCTGTATGTCTGTCTGTCTCTCCCACAGATTTCTAAAGAGGGGAGGAATGTATTTCTGGAATACTTGTGCTAAAAATAAACCCATCTCTGCTGTGTATGAAGAGAGACAGGTATAGCCCTGCTTTCTGTAAGCCCTGAACTTGTGAACTGCTGAGAGGCTGAATCACAACTAGAAAGATCCCCATGGAAATGGTAACTGCTAATGCAGGAAGGTTGGCTGACTGCTTGGAAAATCCAAACCAGGCCTCTCACATGAAAGCAACTGGGGTTAACACTATTCATCATGGTTAATGTGGTTCACAGACTCCAGCTTTGAAAGGACTCAAACCTTGGGGTAGGCAGTAAGCTTATTCAAATCCTGTGATAACAAATATTTGCTAATTCAGTGCTCAGATGAGACTGTGGGATCAGATGGCCTGTCATTAAAATAAAACCACTTCTGGGGAAAATTACTGAATAACACACAGGAAACACAACCCAGTGGCACTTAGATGTTGTTATCCTGCTCCCAGGAAATTTAAAAAGCAAAAATTCCTGCTGCTTTCTTTCTGTGAGTGTCAAGCAATAACAGACCACACTGAACTTTTTTAGGCAGCAATTTGGACTGAGATTTTAAACTTGTATGAAAATATTACGCGATTTGCACAAATATATCAATGGAAAATGTATGTATGTATGTTTGTATGCATAATGAACTCCACCTTTCACTCACACACTTGAAACCTTGTACGCTTGGCAGTGCTAAGAATTCTGACAAGAGAGCCTTATGCAAGAGCAGTAGCTTTCAGCCTTTTCAGATTTGTATCCCATCCCAACACTTTCTCCAGGGAAATAAATGGAGTTCTGCCCTACTGACAGAGACAGTTTTTTTCCTTTGTTACCTTAGCTGCAAATCCCAGAGAAGCCGTATGCAGAACCCGAGGGGTCAATGCACCAATCACATGCAAAAAGTCTGGTACATGGAAACCAAAAAGTGGAACTGATTATAAACAGAAATGAAACACATCACCCTGGACTAGGAAAATGCAAGCATCAAACTGTTTTGGTTGCAGAAATTAAATGGTTTATAATTCTCAAGGCATTAACAAGCAAGGGGCCTATTTAGGAACCCATGAGAGCAATAGGACTATATTGAGTTTTCAGTTGTTTGCTTACAGCACTTTTTGTCCAGCAGAGCAACACAGGTTCAGTTCTTACCTGGCAGCCACAGATTGAATGATTTATTGGCCATTATCACAGTAAGTGGGATAACTTGATCTCTGGGCACTGGATAAGGAGTGTAGGTGAGTGTAGAACATTGGCTGGACAGAGCAGCCTGTGGGTCATACTGGCTGAACAAAAGCAGGGAAGCAGGGAATTGCTGATACAGGTATTTTCTCTCCCAAAGGGGAACAAGATCAAGGGTGCATTTTCTGCTCAGCACCTCCTCCTAGCCAACACAGGCACATGGTACCAGGGAAAATGACAGGTCATATTCCTCTCTGTCTTTGTCCAGCCCCTCACACAGCCTGGTTTGAACCAGATTCTGTCCTGACAAACCCAGCTGAGAAGATGTATGTGAAGACATAAAAGTCCCCAGCACCTCAGAACCATAAGCAGCCCTATGGCCTCTTTCCTTCGGGACATTTCTCCACCTCTCTGGAAGAGCTGCTTATCCTCCCTTCATGCAGAATTTGTGCAATGAGACAAATGCAGGACTCATCCACAGCCTCTCTCCAGGTCTACTCTTTAGGGTTCAAACCTTGCCCGAAGATGCAGTTCATCGGTCACAACTCTAGGGACTCTTAGAATTCTGACAAGGAGAGATTCTTTTTAAGTCATTTCATTTTTTTCCTATTTGTCCTTACTGAAGCTTTGAATGAAACTTAGCAAAGTAAAAAAGTCTCTGCAAAAGGAAGCTCTCGAAGAAATCTGAGAAGGGTTCAAGAAAAAGAAATATTTCCTTAATTTCATCTTTCATAATTTTATGATATGATGTTTAATATAATAAAATGTCAAAATTATTTTCATCCTGCTCTCTGAAAGTAGTAAAAGATATTATTTCCTAAAAAAAATGGTTATGTTTCTTCTCTGAAATCAAATTTCTTATGAAACCAACAAACTTCACTACTTTTTGGTTTTAATTGCATTTATGGTCACTGGCAGACATTGGTTGCACCATCTTTTTGTCCACCTGTGAATAAGACTTTAAATGCAATTTTAAAATAATTTCTGATCTCCTGATCTCCTCTCCCTCTGCTGTGCCATCAATAGCACCCAGACTCAGCTGACTCAGAAACAACTTGTCTGGATTCCAGCCTGGAACACTCATCCTAAAACCCTGTGAAATGCCCGACCACGGCACCAGTCTGGGGCTCAACATCTCTCTTTTGGCTTTTGGGGACAGAACGTAGGCTAGAAGGACTCTAAAAACACAGCCTCAGGGAGACTTTTGGCAAGGATGTCAGTCACAACCCCATCCTGCATATTTCCCTGAAATCAAACAGGCATTTCAGCCAAGAGCAGTCACATTTTAGCAGTAACACAGCCACCCCACGTACAGTGATCACACCTGAAGAACCCCAGAAAGATGCTTTTGCATAACTGCTTCACTATTAAACACTCTGCCAAGAGTGGAAGACAGATGTGGCAATAAAGAATCTAACTACAGAGAATGTTAAACAGCAGTAGAGGGCTGAATTAATCTACAAGTAAAGATTAAACCTGTAAAGCACTCTTCTACCTGGACTCATTTTTCACAGTGCAGGGCTTGCACCACCTGAAACAGCCAAAAACCTTGCTAAGTACCTATCTGCCTTCTGGGCATTGATTTTCCTTGGAAACCTTTCCCTTCTCATCAGGATATGTCAGCAAAAGCTGACAGCAGTTTGCAATTTGCAGGAGAGGTTCAGCCTGTGCCAGGACATACAATAAACCGGTTTTTCAACTAAAGTTTAAGAAATGAGCACACTTGTGACATATCAGATGTGGGAAAAAATACCAGTAAATAATCTGAGTGATCTAAAGTTAGTTCTCATTAAAAACATTATGTAGAAGCCAGTGACATTTGGAGATCCTAGGCCAAATGCATTAGGTAATTTATAAACATAGCTATAATCTCTCTAATTTAAGAAAAGGTTGGAAGAATGTGGGATTACTGGCCTAGTGTAAATATTTCCCATTTACAAATTGCAAAGCAAAGGCCAGAAACCACAGGCTAATTAAAATAGCTGGACAAACAATGATGGGAAGCATAAGGGGCTATTTTTAGGGGATTGTATGAGAGCCCAGGCAGCTAGAAGTCTCGTCCATCCAGAGGTGTCACATGGCTGCTCTCAGTCCTTTGCAAAATCTCACCCCACCACAGACAGTGAACAGGTGAACCAGACAGTGTGACATTTGTTTCAGCCCCACACTCCTCCATCCAGATTTCACGCAGCATTTTTTAATTTTACACAACACATTGGATTAACTCCTGTGGAAGTTTCCTCAGAATCACTGTCCCTATCCTGTCCCAGGCTCCTTCACAGCTGAGAGGTGGGGTTTGGGCAGTGTGAGAGGGATTCACTCCCCCCAGATGCTGGGAAATGAGAAGAGGAAGCTGTGGTAGGCTGCACTACAAGAGGAAGTTGTGTTATGCTGTTCAGCAGGTACTGCAGAGGTACTGTGGTACAGATGTGTTTATCTCTGGGGGAAGAGAGGTGAAGAGAAAAAAGATAAAACATTAAAACTTGTTATAGTCTAAGGAGTTGCCTCAATTACATGGGTTTTTATTTTCTGGTTTGTAGAAGACACTTTCTCTGGGCAAAGAAGAAGAAAGAGTGAAGTACAGCAGAAAAAAATAATTTTAGAATACAATTTTATTCTTCAGAAATCAATGAAGTATCAAAACATGTCTGCATTATCTCAAAGACTCAAGAGTCCTGAAAAAGGTGTTCAGAAGATATTGGGGTGCAAAGCATCTCCCTGCATGGTTTTGTACTGGAGCACCAGTGGACAGTGAAGGCCAGCTGGTTTGGGAGGCAGATTTCAGCCCAGGTGTGAATCAGACTGGGAAGGAATTTAAATTTGCACTTCTCCCTTCTCAAATCAACTTTCTTCCTAGTTCAGAATCCTTCTCAGGAAAGGATTATTGGAAACCACAAAGATTTTGGAAAATATTTAATTTTTGCATGTCTTGGCAGAAAAACAGTTACCAGGAGTATGCAGGGCACAGCAAACACACTTACCTATCCTGCATCCCGTCCACCAGCAGATCAGAGCACACCCCTTAACTGCAAGAAGCAACACAGCTGTTTGCATTTCTCATTCCAGTAATCCAAGTAATTATAATACTCTCTCTCCAGAATGATATGACTTTAAGTCATGTTTAAGGAAAGTAAGCAGTCTAAAATTGGCATTCAGTAAACCAGAAAGCACTAGAGACAGAATGAGAAGTTCATGTGCATCCTTTCAGAAAAAGCCAACGTGTAATTGTTCAAGGTTTTGCTGAATGTCAGGAATGAAAGATTAGCAAGCAGTGAGATTATCAGCGTTAGCGGGAGGAATTCATGCAAACACAGCAAGGCCAAGAACAGCTAAAAACCTGGCCTGAAAGATAGCAAACGTGCTTCTCTGCAGAACAGTGCTAAATAATGACTGAGAAGAAAGGAGCCAAATGAGGAACAGAAAAGCAAGCGCTGCAGAAAAGCGAGGGAACAGAACCAGGGCATTCAGAGACAGAAATCTGCGGCGCTGCCGCTCTGCAGGAATCGGCTCCAGCCCCTCCATGTGCAGCACACCTGGCTGCTGACACAGCCCAGCACCCACCTGAAAGGTCCATGGCAAAACCTGCCCAGGGAAATGGGTGAACTGGGCAGCCAGGGATGGATTTTCATCCTTTCATACTTTCACTGGAAAATGGAGTCAGTGATAAATGTGGAGTAGATAGGAAGATGCCATCAGAGAGCACCCTAAGAATTTCCCCAAGCCTAAAAACTGTGCCACAACCCCTTAATAATGATTAATTAGATGATTTCCAGGTAATCAGAGACTATTCCTAGCAGTAAAGTGATTGCTGGGACTGAAAGTCACTGTACAAAATGTACTACAGTGGCTGGTATCAATAAACTGACAAATGCAAACAAAATAATCCTTTCATATCATTCCATTAAGGAAAAGACATGTGGTTTGAATTATGATCATATAAACCACTGCCTTCAGGCATTTTCTGAACGTTTCTAGTCTGCTAAACTCATTAGAAAATTCACACTGTCAAATATTTGAATAAAAATATAATGAGAATAAAGAGATAAATACTGTCTTTTCTAAAAAGTCAGAACTGGTTTCCTCTAAGCCTTACAAAAGAGTTTTAGACAAAATAAGATAAACATAAAACAATAATGAAATTATTACTGGTGAAAATTCTAATGTGGCTAACAGGTACATGATTTATTATCTTCCTTCAGAGATTAGGGACTCTTCTCTTAGGACCAAAACTAAAAATGTCCACAAAATCAAGGCTTTTAGCTGATCCATAATGACACTCATACAGATATTGTCCTTGATTTCAGAGGTATTTACACTCAATACAGAGCACAGATTGAAGCATTTAAGCACTGCAAGCTCAAACTGCATTTTCATTGCAGTCTTTCAGTGAGTGACAGAAAGTATTGCTGTTTCAAAACACAGCAGCAATTCCCACATCCAATGTGTGTCTGAAATCCATTAAGAAAATGACTGCATATGCAGGCAGGCCTGAACAAAGAGGCAAGGTTTGATGTCTCCACTGGCAACCCTTTTAACAGTGCCCATGTCATTTGGGATGGCAAGGCCCTCTGATGTCAATATTCCAGTCCTACGGAAGGACAGCACCATCTCACACGTCTCAAAGTGGTGCATGAAAGCTGGATATTTTGGAAATTGATGTTTACTGCAGAAGCAGCCTGGCATATGCAGCTGGGCCAGCTCTAATCAACAGAAACCATTCCACAGACACGAGTGGGAGCTGGAACATGCTCTGCTTGCTTTTTGCTTTAGACAGTTTGTGCTGTCCTCGCAGGAAGGATGTTAATGACACCTTGGACTGGTCTTTTTCCAGCTTAGTTGAGCATGACAAGCATGAAACATCTCTATTGAAAAAAACTCATCTCTACTCTTTCTGAAAGGCTATAGATTTTTAGGAAAAGAGTTGAAGAAAAAAATACAAAACTGCCATGCTAGTAATGCAAGATCAGATAATACAAAGAAAGCAAGGAATGGGTGCTGTGTATCAAAATGCATAAAAATAAAACACTCCTTAAAAAGAATATTTGTATATTGTTCAGCATTAGATGCCTTGATGAATGGTTAATTCCAGTGTGCTGATTCACGTTTTCCTTTGCACCTTTCACAGCTTTACCATTTATTTGGGCATCAATGTAAAAAATTACAGTAATGAAATTTCATAGTTCCTTCAAAAATCATTCGCAGACTTGCTGCTCCTACAAAGTACTTCCAATATAATAACACAGTCCTTCTATTTACTATTTGAGCTACTTCAGTTTGTGAAGTCCATGAGATTTTAATAATACTCATCCAGCATATCAGTACAAGAGTGAGCAAGCACCTAACCTTGCAATTAGAGATGATCTGTAAATCCAGGCTTATGTACACATTGTCCTGTTGCTTAAGACAAAAATCCCAACCACTGTCAATTCGAATAAACTCACCCTGCAAAATACATAGAGATTCATATCAAATACTTGCATTGGAATTCTTTCCAGATCTCACCTTTAAACACTGACAACATGCTTTGTAGACATGTTGTTAGCTTCTGAGCAAGTAAACTACACGCTGAAGTTTACACTGGGAAGTTATGAAAAAGCCATCTTTCTCCTCTTCTGGCATTATGGGCTATTCAAGAGCTTATGCTAAGTCCTGTATGGAAAAACCTCCAAGGGAGGATTTTTACTAGAACATTCTGCCTTCTACAAATTACTGCGGTATGACTGTAATACCTTTGTGCTTTTTTCTAACTGCTGATAGTATTTTAAAAGTGCCTATTGCTCTTGAGTCTAGAGCTGCATAAACAACAACAATAATAATTAATAACTTTTGCAATTATCTTCTGCCAAAAGAAATCTCAGCTTCGGCTTCGACTGGATACATTCATATGTCTTAAGTTGTTGTCTAGGGTTGCTATGCACTAACTATTGGTATGTTTCTTCCCAAAGGTGGCTCTTTGGGAAACTTTGAAGCTCTATAAATAGAAGATATTATTTATTATTATTGGGAGAGCACAGGAATGCAACAATTCACCCTCAGGGGACAGAGACACTTAAGAACACTTGTTTCAGTATTGGATACACGAATAGTTCACAATGTGAGATAGAGAAAAGCTCTAGTGCCAAATATCTTGTATGAGCAAGAAGGTGAGATCCAGTGGACAAAATGCAATACATCCACTGCTTGCCTTTTACAAGTTTAAACTGATCTTGGCTCCTTTCCTCATCCCTGGAGGTTAGCAGACACTTCTGGGATGTGGGAAATGCCCTTCTTCCTGTAAGGAAGAATCACAGTCTCAGGACACCTAGCAGGCAAGAGAGGAAGCCTTCCTGAGTGGCTTAGCCCAGGCACCAAGAGCTGAGACAGTTGAAGAGTGGTGGCAGGACTTTGGCCCTAGAAAGGGGACAGAGACCCAGCAACGACTGAGATCCCCTGAGCAAGGAAATACAAATGAAATACACACCAGAGGACATTTAAAGGGAGTAGGGGTAATGAGAAAATCCTAAAAAATTAAGAGAAGAATAAAGGGAAAACCAGGAGCAGCAGTACCAGCAAAGTCATTGTCTTTCCTCTAAACCTTGCAGGTCTGGTCCTATATCTCTATATTCATTGTGAATTTTCCAGCAGGAGAGATGAGCCGATTAAGATTGCCTAGGATCAAATCAAAGGCACCTAAACAAATTAAGTATTCTCCTCTAAGTGACTTCCTTCCAACCTTCCAAAGCAAACCATGCTGAGCTGTCACCCTGCTGGAGAAGCCCTGTGCACAGCCTGTCATGCCCATGGTGCTGGGCATGCACCACACCCCGACCAGCCTTTGCCCCGAGACCTGAGGAGTGTCATTCCTGACCTCTGCAATGAATCAGGATTTCTGAGCTAGGCTGGAAAGAGGGAGAGAGGTGGTGGCCACTGAAACTGCTGGCAAATTTGAGCAAGACAGGGTTCTACCCCCACCAAAACCAAGTTCATATACGCAGAGCAGGTTGTATTTAATCTCATAATTAGTCAGGAAACAGCATTTCACCCAGAAAGTAGAACTAAGGAGATACATGCCCAGCTGCCTGCATAGAGGAAATCTGCTGGTATCAAGGCTCCCCTTTCCCTGGTGTGCCAGGGACAGTGTGGGGTGGCCTGGAGTGAGCCAGGGGTGCTGAGTGGTGCTGGCAGCAACACCCCGGGGCTGACACCCCACCCACCTCCCCCTGCCCCAGGCTGCTGCACCCAGGGTGCTGCATCACAACCTCACAGCTCTCCCCAGCACAATCAGGTGCCTGAAGGGCCTTCTGGGCAGAGCCCCTGCTGCTGCCAGCAGTGACAAACAAACACTGCCTTTGCCTAAAAAGAGAAGTGCTCTTTTCCAATTAAAGGAGTTTTGACGTGTGTTTCCTTTCACTGTGTAAAAAGTGCATGTGCTCAGCTCTCAGTGTGCTGAGCACAAGGACTGGAGGACAGAGGAGAGGGTAGCCGTGGCTGAACCCCACCTCAGCTGCTCTCTGCCTGGAAGCAGTGAGGGGAGTGAGTAGTTCAACTCTGCTTCACTGAGTGAAAAAAATTCACCCTATTTTTACCTCATTCTTCTCCAGAAGAAGTCCAGCAAAAGGTTAGGGTGATGGAACCTGCCTCTGCCCAGCCCCTGGCAAAGACAACACCAACCAAACACTCTTTTGCTTGTGCCAAGAGTAGGGAGCTCAGGTATCAAGTGAAGCCTCACACAACAGCACTGGAGCTGATGGTCTTTCTGATGGAAGAAAATATTCTGCATTTCTCTACACTTCTACTCTCTGGACCCTCTTTAATCTACTCTTATAACTGCTTTGAGGTGAGAGCAATCAATGTACACTATTCAGAATGGATTTATATGGGGACACAACACCATTCTTGGCCCCTTTCCCAGCCTTCAATGTGCCTTTCTTACCACTGTCATTCTTCTCGGCATTTTGGAGGCATGAGTGTAGCCCACCAGCACAGAGACACACATCCCAGAGCCAACACAGCAATACTGTGCTTGAGGAAAGCATTTTGGAAATTCCTGCTCCTTGTAGCTCTCTGCCAAGACAGCCTCTCCAGGCTGCCCCAGGAGTGTGTGCTACACCCACAGCAGAGCCAAGGTCCCGGTAATTCCTGATGCTATGTGTACAATACATCATTCAGCTTAGCTTTTCCTTAACTACTCCCATTCCTCATGCCTGATATTAATCCTAGAAGCTACCCCTAACAAAACCCTGGTTTTCCCCTCAAATTTTGCCTGTCATTGCCAAAATCCTACAGAGAGGGAGTCCTGTACCCGTTAACTACACTGTGCATTCAGTGTAAATTGTACCACTTATGCAGGATGAGTCCTAGAAGTGCCTAAACACAGGGATAACAGAATGAGTCTGATGAGAAAAGGTACCTACAACCTAGGCTGGCACTGGTAAGTCAGGGCTTTATGCTACAATCACTACAAGGTGCAGTGCCAGCCTTGGATGATGCAGCTCAGAGGTACAATTGAAACTGATGGGGCATTTCTAGGGCCACATCTTAGTTCTGGAAGCCTTTGTAGAATGTTGAATGTAGAATGTAGGATGAAGATATGGTTTAGATTGCACTGAACTGAACTCATCCCACCAAATTCCTTTCTGTTGGCTGCTGCTGGGTTTTGGTTTACCCAGCTAAGACAGATGACATACAAATCATTTAAGGGCTGAGGTGCCTCCTCACCCAGTGGATTTTGCAGCGTGTGCTGTGCTGGGAGGGGTGGTGCAGAGACCTCAGCCTGGCACCCAGCACCCTGAGGGGGCATTGGAAGGTATCCCAAGCACACCAGTGCCTGCAGTGCTGTTCAGGGGGAATCCTGCTGTGACACAAGGGTTGCAGCAGCTCAGGTGTGGTGTTCACAGGTGTCTGCACTACAGAGACACAACACTGACAGCTGGAGTCCCACAGGCTTGACAGACCTAAGCCTACACACATATCATGGCAAGACACCTGGGAAAACCTGGTAGAAGTTCTTGTGTACCTGTCATGTTGTTAATAATTTCATCCCAAGCATGATCTCTCTGCCTTGAATGAGAGACGCCTTCCATTGTGGAGTTAATTCACGATCTTAACAACACTAGAAGGCAGGTTTTTGTGGTCAAATATATTGCCACATTAATAACTTCAGAATATTACATGAAGCACAAAAAGAAAAGAAGTGAATAAATTAACAGCAGAAGCCTGCATGGCTCACTAGAGAATTAAAGTGCCATTTTATTACACACACCTCAGAGTTAAAGTTTTAATTTTCTTTTAAAAGATCACAATATATAATTTTCATCCTCCATATTCAAAAATACTTAGAGAGGATGATTTGTTATTTTGCTGTAATCCACAGGACAAATAAAGCTATAGTCAAGTGATGCTGACCAAATTCCTGCAATTTCCCAGTGATAACAGAATTGTTATTATTTTTTGTATTCATTATTGCTCTAATAAGGAGCTTCTCTCCAAGGATCCTGATGTTCTTTAAATACAAATGAATGAGCCTTTCCCAACCCCTTGTGAACTGTTCTGCAGCCTTGTTTTACAAACAGAATAAAAAAGAGGACACTGAGGCAGAGAGGTGTTACTGGCCTTATTTCCACAGGAACTGTCTTTGAAACAGTTCCTAGTTAGTGGTTTGGCTCAGGTCAAAGCTCTAGCTCTAAGCTGGAGGCAGCTCCAAGAATTATTCCCAGTCCCCTGCCTTGGAGAAGCCTCCTTGCCCAGATGTATGGCTGCACACATTCATACAGTACCAGCACAGTAAGCACTGCCACTTGTGGGTTTCACTTGCTCTGCTGAGCCGGCACTGAGGAGCTTTTAAAAGTGGAAAGGCATCCAGAGGCATCTTTTTCTTTTACAAGCTGCAGACATTTGCCTCTTAGTGAAGAAGGTCATCAACCAGGCACAGAGATCTCTGTGAATATCACTGCAGCACTTTCCAAATGGCTCCTCCATGCAGCAGCTCTCCCCACTGCCTTATATTGCAGACCAGCAGAGTTATATTTGGAGACAGATATGGGGATTATGTTCCCAAGAGCCTCTGATGGAGTAAGTTCAGAGTGTGTTGTCATGATGGACATGCACACATGTGCCCTAGCAGAGTAGAGGTCAGCCATCATTCATGAATATGTGGAGACCACTTACAGTCCAGTTACAGCATATGCTAGTAACACGTGTTCCCCACACACCCTGTTTTCTCCCCAGGAAGCTGCTATATTTTTAATGTCTCCATTAGCTTTTGGAACAACTGACAGCTTTAAGCTTTTTCCTGCTACGAGCTCCAATGTGGAAACATCATGCAGCTTTCAGTCACAAGCCAAATGGCTAAAGATTTTAAGAGGAGATTCCAGTTCCAGAACAGGAAGCCTGCTCAGTCAACCCTACACCTTTAATATAATTATGATTTATTCATTACCAATCATAAATGCACCTGGTTCCTGCAGTACTATTTGTCTTCTGAAATGCCCTTGCTGAAACTGCAGGTGAGTGTCTGCAATTCTCTTTCAGCCTAAGGCAGGGTTGCTGGCACTCATGCTTCTATGGGAAGACAAGAGATTCAGCATTTTAATGCAGCAACACCAATTTATGCCCAAAACACATAAATTTTTACATTGGTTTCAGCACAAGAAAGGGTTCTTTCAATTAAAGGGAGTAAAGTGCCATTAAATGATTTCTACATAAGGCTATCAGACCTCAGTCCCCCCCAAACCATGAGTTACATTCACAGCTGCTGAAGAAAAAATCTGAAGCTGGCTGGTGTTGCAAAGATTCAAAGTGTCAAGCAAATAGAAATACTATAAGGCATCTACTCTCCTGAAGTTTTGTGTCTTCAAGACGTGCTGTCAGCCCCACCAGCAATGAAAGACATGCTCAAGTATGAGATAAAATGATGTTTCTTTAAGTGCCATGTGATTCAGTCTGGGAGCAGTAAATTAACCAAGGCTCTTAATTTAAACATCACTGAAAAAGATACATTTTGCTATCAAAAGTTGGCTCAGTTTTAGTGGAAATGCCCAGATCCAGAGAGGCATGAAGCTGTCCCCTCTCCGGTGGTTCAGATTTGCAGAGATACAAGGAATAGAAAGAGGTAAAATCACACTTCTATCACTGAAGGCAGCACACTATGAACAGCAGCTTAATTCAATTTAGAAAACGATTCCTTTAAAGCAGATCAATCCCTTAGTATAATCACCTTGATTTTAGCTTTACAGCAATATTTTGAGTAAGGGGCACTGGCTG
The DNA here is from genome assembly GCA_013400435.1 of Pycnonotus jocosus. NCBI lineage: Eukaryota > Metazoa > Chordata > Aves > Passeriformes > Pycnonotidae > Pycnonotus > Pycnonotus jocosus. Next base: position 279,652 of record VWYP01019053.1, on the reverse strand, counting down.
AAGAGAGAGCAGAGCAGGTCACTGAAGCTGCAATTACACATGCTGTGCTGATTGCTGTGCTGATTGCTGCCAAGCCAGCGAGGGTGTCAGTGCCCAGCAGCTTTCTGGCTTGACCTGAATGCCCCATCTCCCCTCCCTGCATCTTGCTGGCCTCTTTGGATGCCTCAGGTGTGACTCTGTAGAAACAGAACAGGCTGAAAGTCCTCCTGATAAGAACTTAAACTAAACTTCATCTTTCTGGTGGAACTGAGCTGGAAGGAACCACACATAATTATGTTGGCAGCCAAGGGAAGACAATAAACCCCTGGAAACCAAGTAAGGGAGATATTTGTGTGGTAAGCTGTGGTTAGCTGACAGTGATAAGAGATGTTACCAATTTTAATCTTAAATAACAGTTGCATTTAGAGTAAGAAATGGATTGAAACTGCTCATTTTGATGCTGTGGTATTGTCAACTGCAACAAAATGCTAAAGGCAACTCTGGTGACCTGAAACCTCAGGGAAACCTCAGGGAAGTCATCTGCCTGTTGCTGTTATGTTTCTTTCTTGATGGTGTCCTTCCCAGCTTGGGCAGAGCCCAGCCAGGAGCTGTGCTCCCTGTATCCTCCATGCTGCCACACATTCCTGTGGGTGCAGGCTGTGTAACCCTGTCACACTGCCAGGATATGGTTCTGAGAGTGCTTTCAGTTCATATGAACCTTATCTCCACTTTTTGCAAATGAGCAAGCATCCTTCATTTCCCTGGCTGCTCTTCTACCCCATTTACTCTCGTGATTTCTGAAGGGATAACAGAAATCCTCTTGTTTTTCCCCATGGGAGCAAACAAGTTACTTATCTACAAATTTTCAGCAGGAGCACTTTGGACAAACACCTGCCAGGTGTTGACAATGTGCTTTTGTAGGTTACCATTCACCCTTACACTCCCATTCAACAAATGAATGACAAATATGAAGTAAACAAGCACAAGAGCATTAACAAAATCAGCTCAGATATGAGTCTTCGAGAAACTGCTGCTGCTGCAGAGAAATGTTCTGGCAAAAAATTCCACACAACAAAGTTGTTCCCCTGTGAGATCACAGAAGTTAAGAAAATGCACCACGAATCCCATCAGTCAGGATACCCACACACTAAAAGTCTCTATTTGGGCAGCTAGTCAGGCAGAAAAAGAAATGGTATTTAAACACAGATAGATGGAGGTAGAGATTTTTATTTTTACAATACTACAGAGCTGGAGAAACCTTGGGACCACTGAATGAAGTCCTGACCCTCAGTGCCCAGCCTCTCTCCTGGATGATTCTCCCAACACCAGCAGCAGCCAAAGACCTTGATGATGCAACTACTTTCCTGCATTTACTGAATTGCTTTAGTTTTCAAGCAACTCTACAGTGCCACAAATGCTTGATTTAAGGATAGAACTGTAAGTTTAGCTCTCCACTGCATGGGTCATGGGGATGGTGCTCTGCAATCCAGTCACTTGTTGCTCTCTGGAACTTAGACCCTGCAGGCAATGACAAAGCAAGCAATCACACAGTATTTCTTCATCTTCATGGGCACACTCCAAAGTCCTATTTTCAAAACCAATGTGAGCACTCACGAGAGTAAGTCCCAATGAAAATTACTTTTTGCAAGTGGTACTAAATCTCTTTTGCACGTTCACAGTTGTATCTTGACCTCTCTTGTGCAGTATTGCTGACAAATCCTTTTATCCAGCTGCTGACAGCCTCTCTGCAGAGCACAGCTCTTCAGGCTCCCAGAAAACAGCAATTTCTAAACAGGACAAAGACAAAACTGACCACATCTGGTGAGCAACAGAGCAGCTCTGAGGAGGAATTTAAGCAAGAAACTCTGTAGCTTTCTTGCTACCAACTTTTCCCTTATTTCTATGGCTTAGAAAGAAGGTGCTGGCAAGACTCCACATTAGTCCTCCAGAGAGCCTCATCTTCTCCAGCACCCTTCAACAGGAAGATCCCAGATTATCTACAGTCCAATTTATTTCAGCCTCCACAAGTCCCAGTGAGGCCAGGAGGTGAAACACACCAGAGGGTAACAAAAGCACTCTCCTCTAAATATTCACTACTGGGGATTTCAGAGGGAAATGTGAGATGCACCGAGTCCACTGTGACTTTGAGGTGTGCAGTCTTCAGACCTACACTGGGAAGGACAGGGTGTACCCTTCTTCTGAGGGGAAAATAAAGAGAGAAAGCAGGCATTTTTGCTGCAGATTGATAGATTAGACATTTCTGCTCTAATACTATGGAGTTCAAGAGAGATTTTATGTATGCTTAGAGGAATGAACAAATCTTTGTAAATGCTGATAGACTGTAAATAAATAAATGAAGTATTAATCATCACTTCCATCAAACTCTAGGAGAAATCTATCTTTGTATTATTTGGAAAAGGCTCTGTCATTTGTTCAGCCTAGCCATTTTTAGAAATTATTAGAGTTTTATAGCAGGTCTGAAATTCTATGCCAGTGAGAGTGATTTTAATGCATATTAATGGCAGAAATGGGGGAGAGGAAAGGAAGTTGGTGTGATTCCCTTATAGAGTACAATACTAAATAAGAAGATTCCAGCTGTGCAACAGGAAAGTTAAAATGGTTTGTTTGGATCATTAATATTGCAATGAAAACTAATTAAACCTAGAGCTACAAAGAGGAGCTCATTTGAGATTTGAATACAGGCAGCATAACACTCAGCAGCCTCCAGTGTTAGCAGTTCCTTTTATCACACCAAGTGGGATAGCAAGGGCTCACTGAAGAGACAGGGATGGTCTGAAGAGCCAAGAGGATATGGACACCCAGTCCATGGGATGCAATTGCAAGAGGTCCTGCCTGCTGCAGGGCTTCTTTGGGAAATGCTGCATGAGCTTTGTAGCTCTGTAGAATGAGCCAAGCCCTTTCACTGTCTCTCTGCTCAGACCAACATTGCTGCTATGCTATACCTCTGTCCCCTTGTCTGACCTGACATTTGAAACTTCATCTAAAATTTCCTTAGCCAAGGAGCCCTCAAATATGCTTTACAAAATATACCCACTCATTTAGCATCAGTCCCTACATGCCCACCCCCAGACATGGCATTCTTAGTCTGTAGTTCAAGTGTGACCCTCAGTTTCACATTTCCTTTCTCCTTTAACGTGTCATGCCACTTTTGCTCTAGCCAAAGGTGTCCCTGCCCCTCTTCTGTGGCCATCAGCATCCTCCTACAGCTATTTAACTCTTCTCACTTCTGATATTGTCATTGCCTCTCACCCCCATGGCCTCCCTACCCCCCTCAAACCCTGCTCCCAGCTTCACACAGAAGCCAGGACTATGCTAACCTCTTCCATGGACATTTGGCTCAGAAGTGAATAATGACCAGACTGGGCTTCCCTAAGCCTTGCATCCTTGCATCTTCAAGTAAATACTGAAGTCCCAGCTAAGCTGTTAATTATCCATGGTAAGTGCTGGTAAGAGTGCTTGTATTTCACTCCAGTAGAGGCTGCCAAAGTGAGGGAATGACCTCCTAATGCTGATCATAAAGCACTTCATGGGGGAGAGTCCTGAAAGATGAAAGATACCTTGTAAATTTACTAATGTTGTCTAAGTGTTGCTGGATTGGGGTCCTATTGGTGACTTGAGAAATCTAGAAATCCTTCAGTCATAAAGAAAACAGAATAAGATATTAAAGCAGTGACTAAACTGTACACGTGTAACTCAGACTAGAATTCTTCCTATGTAATTTAGATAATTGAATGCCAAAGGAACATGATAGGTGAGACACTGGAACTGGTGAGGCACTGGAACTGGTGAGGCACTGGAACTGGTGAGGCACTGGAAGAAGTTACCCAGAGAAGTTGGGGATACCCCACCCCTGCAAGTGTTCAAGGTCAGGCTGGATGGGGCTCTGAGGAACATGGTCTAGTGAAAGAGAGGTTGAAACTAGATGATCTCTAAGGCTCTTTTCAATCCAAACAATTTTATGATGCTACCAAATGAACCCTTGCCTCCCTTAATCAGTGTCAGACCATGAGAACATGTGGATCACTGAAAAATCTTCCATTGTCAAGTCAGAAATTTCCCACCACTATAGCAGCTGCTGACTCAGGTTTTTATTAGTTTTGTCCATCTTTGGGCATCAGGGCAATAAATTTTGAACAAAACCTTCTGCTGCATCTGCATTCACTGCTAGGTGATAGTGCAGCCAAAGGACTGGACTGCAAAAGGCAAAAGCTCAAAAAAGGAGAAAACAGACAATTAATACTGAGGATCCCAAGAGGTGAGAATGGATCCAAGCAAGTCAAAAGGACACAGTTCCAGCCCAGCCTGCATTTCCAGGCAAGTGTAATCAAGGCATGACTTCCTTAGATAATCAAGGAGAAGAAAAACTTGGAAAAATGCTGTAAAAGTAAAAATTAACCACTGGACATGAAAAAATGTCCAGAGGCATTGGGCATGTCTTGACATTGGAAATGTCTAGGCAGAACCTAGAGCTGTGGTCTATAGGCAGAAACAGCCCCACAGGCTGCAGGAGTGGCACCTCTGCAAAGACCACTCCACCTGGCATCCCAGGAGCAGACAGGGGCATTAAGGATACTCATCACCAAAATGGGATGGTTTTGATTTTTGCAGCCAAAACATGGATATGTAGAGGTGATCTCTTCTTTACTCACCCTGCAAACCCTTGCTTTGCTGAACCCATGAAGAGACTCAGTGTACAAGGGCAGAATCAGGTGCCAGCAAGCACACAGAGAGAATAAGAGCCCAAGAGAGCCAAAAGAGCACTTCAGATTTCCCTTGAACACAGGAGTTCCAACCTAAGATTATATCCATGTACACTGAACAGATTTATACAAACCCTGCAAAACTCACACCAAGAGATCAGGGATAATGGTATGTGTACTGTCTCCACCTTTCTTCTGGGGGAGAAATAGATCATTTGTCATGATGTCACTTGTGCCTCTTAATAGCAATCCTGAGAACCTACATTCCACTTTCTATTTTACCCTCCCTGATGTTCCCTCTCAACCAAAGCCCTCAACAGCATAGTTTTGGAATGACAAATATCTTCACAGGCTTGAGTGACTGCAGTAACCTCACATTCCCTTTCCTGGTGCAGCTTGCATATCACAAATTCACATAGTTTGAAGTCAGCCCTTGAATACTTTACATGCTGGTTCTGCTGCTTCCCCCTGTGGCATCAACACTTTTAAGCAACCCCACGTTCCCCCTGAGCTGGCTCATCTGATATGCTTTAGACTGATAACAAGGACAGTGACAAACAAAGGGGAAGGAAATCAACAAACACCTTATGGCCGAGGTCTGGATTTCTACAGGGCGGTGAAGACCAAATTTACATAAGCTGCCATCAGTGACCACATCTCATTTGTTGTCCACCATGCAAAGCTTTTAAGGATATCTTCAAATTAATCTAATTCACTAATTGCTCTGTGTGAGGGGAACCAGGGGTGTAGGAGTCTGCAAGCTCAATAGAGATGGACAGTGCAGGGGAATGGCATCTACCAGAACTTGTGGTGCTGCAGGGACTGAGTGAGAGAGGCAGCCTTGTTTCAGATCCCTCCCATTAGATTAATTTGGGCTGTGATGTAGGCAGACGTTAGTACACACTAAAAGCTGAATGCCTTGGCTGTCACTTGATCAGGCATAGTGATGATTTTACTAGCAAAGTGTCTCTGCACTGAGATGTTGTTTCTGCTAATTGCCTATCATTAACACTGCCTCCATAGGAGAGACTTCAGCCTCATCCATCAGAAAAATAACATAGGTTAGATCCTATAAGATTCTAACTACCTTAAACTACTATGTAGGTACTTAAATTCCTGTTGAAGGAGTTAAAACAGGTTTTTACATCCCTATATCTATATTTAATGGCTTAAAGAAAGCAAGGAGTTAACATATTTAACTCTCTTACTTCAGTGATCTAAATTTGAATTTTAGTGCCTTTCTTCCTTTGTCCATAAACATCTTTCCACTCACTTTGGCAGGCCCAGCCCTAGCATGCAGAGATGAGATTTTTGAAAGCCTCTGTCAGAGGCTGAAATCTTTCAGCTTTCCACAGCACTGTGCACATGAGCAAAAGGACTGTTCTCACAGGCAGATAATGTAATGTATTTGGAGGGAGTCTGCATGGAAATGAATGCTGAATGGTTGCTTTATTTTAACTTGATGTTTATGAAGATATCTAAAGACTTTTAGAGCTTTTTTTGTGTCAGATGTAAAAGAAGAAAAAACACACGATTCTAATCCCAAAGAAGAGAATCAGCTTTTTATGCCTATTATATTCCATTAAAGATGCAACATTTGCTTTATCTCAAGAGAAGTCCCAGCTTCTTTAATGCCTTGTGTAAGTGCAAATATTAGTTAGCACCAAAATGGGATGCAGCTAGGTCTAATATCATGGCACCAGTGTTGCTCATATTATAAAGAAAATGGCAATTACTTTGGATAGGAACTGCATGGTTTGTTCAAGTAACTCTGCTCCATGTACATTCAAAATTGGCTTCTGACAACAGGATTTCAAAAGTAAAGTGCAACATGCTTGTACATGCAAGGAATAATGTAAATGTTCTGAAGGAGCCTGGTTGTCCACTATTCACTAGTCACAGCTGCCCTTGCCTAGCAGTCTGACAGCAAAAGCTTCCTTATCACTAAAACAAACACACACCCCCACACCCCAAACCACAAGCTGAACATTTCTATCTAGAAACTTACCAGGCTTTCTTGTGAAAGTTACATATCTCACATTTAATTCCTCCTTTTTTGATGGTTGAATTGACTAGCAAAAGAAAAAAAAAAATCCCTGGATGCATCAAATTTTTGCAGTGCCAGTGCAGTGGATCATTCTGTCCTCCAGTTACAGCACATCACGAGAATGCAATTCAGTGGGTGACCCAGCCAAGAGGGGATAACAGGGACATGAACTACCTGAATTACCAGTTTTATGGGGAACTGAATCTACTTTCTCAAAAAGGAACAACTGGTGTTTTTCAGGAGTTCATTCCTCGAAAAAATGCTCAACCTTTCCACATTTACAGCATATTTTCTTGGAAGATTTATTCCGTTGAAAATCCTTTTTTATATCTGGAACAGGAGAGACAAAAGAAGTTTCTTCTACTCCAATACCTATCTTTAGTAGATAATTTGGCAGAAACTCACCATAATTTCCCTTTAATAAAATCCAATATGCTTATAAAGAATACAGATGGAAATTGGACATACTTTACCTTTTTCTCTTGCTCTGAAATTTCCCAGCCACTGCGTTTTGCTCCTCTTCCTTCAGAGAGCAAGCACCCAGCCATTTTCAGAGGTTGCTTAGGAACTTTCTAAGCTATCATCATACACGTCAAAGGTATTTTAAGACACAGCTGAGTGTATCAGAATATGCAACAATGACAAAGCCAGGCTGCCTGGCGTGTTTTGTTCATGCTGTATGAAAACCTACATAGGAAAAATTCCAGCAGTGCTGCCTCAGTAAAGGAACTTTATCAACAAACACCCCTCCAGAGACTGAGATTACGAGAGGACCAGACAGTATCATCCAGTGAATACTAGAGCCCTTCATTTAGGGTCACCCAGTCCAAAACTCACTGCTCAGAGAGCCAAACTCTCTCACAACCTCTTTCATGACCTTTGTGGGATTGTTTCTTCCTCCTGTAGCAAATGCCACAGCATCTCCCCTGGGACTTACAGAGAATATACAACCTATGGAAGAATCTTCTCCTCCAGCTGCTCACTCAGATTTCAGCAATGAGACAAATAATGCAGAGACAACTTCAGCACTGTCTTTCCTAATGTACACAAGAGACTTGGGTACACATCCCAAGGCTTTTTTCTTTGCCTCCTTGCACCTCTCTGAGTTGGTACCAGGGCCAAGCTATAGTGTCCCTCAAGTAAAATCCAGAAAACATGTTTTTAAAACATACCAGCATCTCTGCAACCTAACACATTCCTTTACAAGGAAAAGGAAAGAGAGATGGAGAGAAATAAAAAAAGGAGCAAGACTGGAATGCTGAATGGTTTCCCACAGAGTTCCTTAGTGCCAAGGGAGGAAAGCATTAAATAACTGGTGCAGGCGTGTTTCCCTTTGTTAACACACCCGGCATCTGTGATTCTGCTGCTTGCTGAGATGTGGAATCCCTTCCAGTTGTCCCAGCAGCTCAGAGTCCTGACAGAGGGGGTGACGGAGAAAATAGCAAAGGAAGAGCAGCTGTGAGTTTTCAAGCATAGTTTCCATTTGTTCTGGATGCCCATAGCAAAAGCACCTTAATTTTTTGGCAGTAGCCAGCCTGAACACGTTTTCCTCAATTTGTTCCATGATGTGATGTGACATGGTAACAGAAGGCAGCACATCCACACACACCAGGCTGCCTGAGGTTGTCTAATCACCCTCTGTATCCATCAAGCAAAGTGCCCAAAATCTTTCAATCTTTCAATCTTTTGCCAAGAATCTTTTTCAGTTGGACTCAGGATTTACTTGGCCACACTCTGAAAGCATATATTTGAGCCTGAGGACTGGATTTGTGTGATGTTGAGCTCTCATCAAGAGCTGTTAATGAAACAAAGGAAATGAACTCTTGGATCAGATGAAGGAACTGTTTCACTCCGTGTCTAGCTGAAGAGGCCAACATAAAGGATGCTGGAATCCTGTCAACAGCAATGTTTGCATGGGTCAGTCTGTAACAGAATATTCTGCTCACCTGGGGTGTTTCTTTTCAATTTTTCACTTTGGGGCTGACATGCATCCCACTGCATTGGACTTACTACTTTCTTTTCAAATAGGTTGGCTTGCCATTCTTCAGAGAGCTTTTTTATATTTGTCTGTCTGATTTGTCCTGATAAAACTCTTCATTTCATAACATTTGTTTTTTTTCATTTTTTAAGAGAATCTCCTTTTTGAACCCACAACTATCCTGGCAGCCCATGCTACCATAAGCTGCTGCACTGGTCTTTGCTTCATGCTGTTCAGTGCCATCTGAGTTCACTTTTTGCCCACAGAATAAATTCCACAGACAATCAAAGCTGGCCAGGACAGGTTTCTTTTGAACCTCAGATGGAATAAAAGGAACAGCATTTTAGTGTGTCTCTAATTACAGCCACCATGACAGTTCATATGTGTAGCAATAAAAATAACCATAAACCTACCTAATCATTAAAGTAAAGCAAACAACTCCTCTCTGTATCATCATACACAGGTACTGGAGTTGCTAATAAACCAGGAAGAGCACTGAGGCACTGGAGTAGCATCTTTCCTATCTCCACAGTTTCTTAAACAACTTTAGAGGCATATTTTTATTAAGTATATGAAAGGCAGATGATCTTAAACCTCAAAAAGAGTCTGTATAATAATTGTGTGCTCTTCTAATGCTCTCCAAAGACCTATTCAGAGTCCATTCTGAAAGACAATAATATATCAAGAACTTCTGCAAACTTCCTCCTAATGAACACATGCCAATTTGAGACCAAGAATTCTGGCCTCGGAGGACAAAATAACCACTGCACTTAGTCTCTGGGTGTTTTGCTACTTTATTTCAGAGTGATTCAAAATCTAATTAAATTTCTAAACTCTAATGAAATTACAGAAGAAAAATCATTTAGGATTATATTATATACAATTACTCACAGCTGAAAATTACAGTTAGCCTCTTTCACCAAGATAGGGTCTCCTGAGAAATCCTTGTTATTCATATAACGTATAAATCTGACATTCCTCCCACTATTTACAGGTCGAAGGTAAAAGCAGAATTAATTAAACATATATATCCTGCCCAGTGGCTGGATGGTGAGGAATAGAGGGAAGGTTGATAATGATGACGGTGCTTGAAACCACATTTCCCAATTTGGTCAAGAATTAGAATAAAGCTATTACAAAGCAGGATTATATTAAGTCTGTCTCATTCTGGTCAGTGTTTTTTTGTGCTGGAGGTATGCTGTGAAAAAGAACAGTGAAGCTGACGCAGTTGGCTCTGTGCACTCACCTAGCCAAGCTCTTTGAAGCATTTGTGGAAATACAGCAATGGAATAAAGCAAACAGCTTTAGAGATTTCATCCAAATATTCAGATGTTTAGTTCCTTCTCTGAAATACTGAAACTACTTGAGACTGCTGATTTGAGCCAGCAGAAGCAACAAATCCATCTGAAGAAAAATAAAACAAAACTGCCCCCAAATAAAAAACCCCAACCACCAAACCCTAAAACAAAACGAGAGCTGACATTCCTGTTATTACTTCTAAAAGAGGTTTTCAGGAACCTTGAAGCATGGGATCATTTGCAGATGAAACAGGAGGTACAAAAAGACTGCAGGTTTCTTACAGGGATCCTGATCTTTCCCGTCCAGCTGGTGCAGAGATTTTTGTTTGCTCGGTTTTGGTGTTTCCAACTCTGACCCCATAGAGAACCAGGAGCAGAGAAAGAGCAAAAATGAACTACACACACACACGTGTGTGTGCGCACACCAACACTACAGGTCAAACAGTAACAAATACTTTTTCTGACATCTGCCACACTCAGTCAGTTGTATCAATGCTTCACACAGCAAAATAGGCCAGGGATATCAAGACATTTTTCTCAGATAGGAGATAACTGCCTGGGAACTGACTTGAGGTGGTTTAGCAGCCATAGTGAGCTGCTTCTCTACTCTTGAAAAAGCTGATTATGAACGGCAAATATTCAAATAAGTGCTCTGCTGAAAATATTATGATAGCATTTAAGCTGAGTTCATAAGAAAGCTAGCAACACTGAAAGAGAATGCCTCAGAAAGTTCTTCTTATAAGACAGAAAATCCTCTCACTTATCCACTGATTTAGAAGATTTCAGTAAAAATAAATTCACTGTGGTAGGATGGTTTCGAAATGTAAAGATAATTATTAGTGTTTAAAGATCCCTTAGAGAGCAAAACAGCTGAACCAGGCTGTGACTGCTGGCTGCCCACCTTCTCCACAAAACATTTTCAAGTGTGTTTATATATTGAAGTTAAACCCAAAAAAGGAACTTCTGTTTGCAAATGTAACTACTCAGGATGTGACTGTTGTTTCTCAATAATCATGTGACCTGTTTTAGAGCTTTTTTCAGACACTGCAGAAGAGCAAATTTCATGAACACTTGGGTGAAACCAGTCTGTTGTCACAGCTTCATAATGACCTTACTAACAAGCTGGATATCAGCCCCAACAGCATTTCTTCTCTTACGTAAGTGACCTAACTTACTTGTTTTCCATTATTTTTGAGAGCTTTTATTCCTGAGCTTGGTGAGCTTACTTATTCCCCAGCTCAATTGTATATATCCTGTGCAAAACTTTGTTTCTTGCAGATTTTTTTTTTTTTTTTTTTTTTTTTTAGCGGGGGAGTTTTTTTTTTTTTTTAGCAGAGGAGTATTTTGCTGTTTTCCAGCTCACATTTCTTATTCTGGGTGCAGAGGGCTCAAGAAGACACCGTGAAGTTAAATGCCTGTAGCTTTGCAGAAGAGATGTGCACCTGCTGAGCACCTTGTTTCCTTCTCCCTGCACAGGAAACAGTACTTCAGTAGATATTGAGGAAAAATTGACTTGTGTGCATGCTGACTGCAAGCTGCTTTTGGACTCTGACTCTCCCTTACTGGCCTGTCACAGTCCTGACTCACGCTGCTTCTGATGCTCCCTGCTGGCCCAAAGCAGGGCTTTCTCACAACCTGCTTTTTACTTCATCCTTACTCATCGCCACTTTGTGCAGGGAAGGAGTGGGGCTCATGGGGAGGGAGCCTCAGCAGGGGTCACAATGGGCACTGGGTCAGTGTGGTCTAACGGGGAGGGGGGAGCTGGCAGCAGTTCCATGGGTTACTGCCGTCCCTGCACGTTTGGTAAGGGGGCAAGCACCACCCTCTGGTGGCAAAAGCCTCAGCTCCTACCTGATGAACTCCTCCCCTGCTCCATGCAGACATTCACAGAAAATCACCATCTACACTTGCGGAATCCCACAGGGGCAGTTTGCCCCACCGGAGCCGTGCAGACCGGCTATTCCCGCTTGGATCCGCTGGGTATCCGCTCCTGCCTCGCTCTGCAGCACTGCTCTGCCCTGCCTCTGGGCTGCCCAGATGTTTGCTTCCTTTCCTGTTTGCTGCCTCAATTATAAATGGCACTGAGCTCCTGGCTGCTGCAGTGCCACAGGACCGGCCATTATCTGTTGCAATGAGGAGAAATACGAGTTTTTAGAGGAAGGGGAAAAAAGTCACGTGGAAGCCGGAGGTAATAAGCAAAGGGACTAAGGCAAGTGCTGTGTACTTAGAAGACGAGGCACAATTTGCTGTTTATCACTGCAGGTTATGGCTGGGAATGGTTTACAATACCTAATCCGGTGGGGCAGTTGAGCTCTTCCTGCTCCCTGATTTTATGCCCAAATTGCATTCTGCACCATTTTCCTGGCTGAGCTGACCTCTGGGCAAGGCACCGTGTGAGCAGAGCCGTGTCACAGAGAGCACAGTGTGACACAGGAGCTGCTCTCTGCCCGGCTCAGCTCTGTGTGCAGCGGCTCTGGGGAGGGCTGGGTCTGCCAGAGTTACACCGAGATCACGGTCTGGAGGCCCCAGCCCCGTGTGTTTATCTGCGGGTCCATCGCTTGCTCAGGAGCTCTACCTTGCCGCGGGTGACCGCAGCTGCAGCAGCGGGCTGTGTTTGCAGTAAGAGCTTCCTTCCCCGCTGGGTGCCTGGCTCCAGCACAGCTCACCCAGGAGAGCTCACCCAGGAGAGCTCAGCCATTGCGGCTCATCCAGGAGAGCTCAGCCAGCACAGCTCACCCAGCCAGGCTCACCCAGCACAGCTCACCCAGCACAGCTCTCCCAGCACAGCTCACCCAGGAGAGCTCAGCCATTGCGGCTCACCCAGCACAGCTCTCCCAGCCAGGCTCACCCAGCACAGCTGTCCCAACACAGTTCACCCAGAAGAGCTAAGCCAGCACAGCTCAGCCAGCACAGTTCTCCCAGCACAGCTCACCCAGCGCGGCTCACCCAGCGCGGCTCACCCAGGAGAGCTCTCCCATCCCAGCACAGCTCACCCAGCCCAGCTCTCCCAGCGCGGCTCAGTCAGGAGAGCTCACCCAGCACAGCTCACCCAGCCAGGCTCACCCAGCCAGGCTCACCCAGGAGAGCTCTCCCAGCGCAGCTCACCCAGCACAGCTCAGCCAGCACAAGCACAGCTCACCCAGCAGAGCTCTCCCAGCGCAGCTCAGTCAGGAGAGCTCAGCCAGCACAGCTCACCCAGCACAGCTCAGCCATTGTAGCTCTCCCAGCACAGTTCTCCCAGCACAGTTCTCCCAGTACAGCTCACCCAGCACAGCTCACCCAGGAGAGCTCTCCCAGCACAGTTCACCCAGCCAGGCTCACCCAGCACAGCTCACCCAGCACAGCTCAGCCATTGTGGCTCTCCCAGCACAGCTCACCCAGCACAGCTCTCCCAGTGCAGGCCCCCACAGCAGATTCCCCGTTCCCCTTTCTGCACTGCCGCACCTGTAGGGCAGCACCCATCCAGCCTGCAGTCTCACCTGCGGGCTCTGCCAACCACACACTCCCCCAGGTGTTCCCCAGCGGCTGGAAGGGCAGCCCGGTGTCTCAGCAGGCTCCCGGTGCTGCCGGAGCCCGGGGCACATCCCCATCCCTGTGCCAGCCGCACCCAGCGCCCCAGCCGGGCTCTCAGCACAGGGACAGCACCGCCACTGGCTTCGGGGCGCTTTGAAAAATGATCCACAGGTCACTCAAGCCTCGGTATCAAATTCATCTGCTCGGCTCTTCCATACAGGAGCAAATACTCTGCAAGTGCAGAGGGTTTATTCAAGATTCTCTCTACAGAGGGAGTCAGAAATCGAGCGCTGGGACTAGAGCACTGCAAAGTTTAAGGCATCATTTCTAACTCCCCCACAATGGGTGATTTTTATACATCCTCAATAGGTCTAAACTGCAGATAAGATCAAGATCAAACAGAAAAACGTGTATTTGAATTAGTTAATCCACCTATTTCCATCCAAGAAAAACACTGAAACAAATAGAATCCACCTAACACTGTCTTCGAAAGCAAACAGTATTTAAGCAGCATCCAGTAAATGATATTAAACCTTAATTAAAAGCATATTGAAGATATGAATTGAAAATATTCTCTTTAGTCTTGTGGGTTTTCAGGAATTTCCCTCCCTTTTTAAAAAGAAAATAATAATTTAATCTCAATATATTAAACTGACCTACATAAAATATTCCATGTAAAATATTATTTCTGCCATAAAACACATAATCTGTCACTGGTTTAATTCCATTAGAAAGCATACATTAAGGTCTATGTATTATGATCATTAGGATAATAAAAGTAATACAATATCACTTTTATTATGCTTGAATTTAAAACATTCTTCATATGAGCACGAAGAATAATTAAGGGGATGGAAGAAAGGTGTGTTTTTTTTAATTTATAATGAAATAAAATCACAGGCAAGAGCAAAGAGACTGATTTTTAATATGGAAAAACAGAAGCTATGATTTTTATGCCCACTGTGTAGCCTTAGAGCTTTTTGTTCTCTTTTAATTTCCTTATCTTTATAACTTTGATTTTGATACCAGTATAAGCATAGGTTCTCTACCCCTTACAACTCCTCTTCTGAGTGTCGTGGAGGTTTTGGAGACAAAACATTTCTGCTTGTACAAAATAAGTTTCCAGACATTTTTATTATGAAGAAAAGTTTGGCAAAAAAAAGGGACTTTCAGCTCTGTATTATAGTTCCCAAAATATATTTGCTTTAAAGCTCAAGGTTTTTTTAAGCTCTTCTCCAGATTTTTGAAGCTTGGTTTGTAATTTATTAAAATTCAGGAATAGAAATGTGATTAAGACCAGGAAATAAAAACAAGTCTGCTGTAAGCCACTCAATATATCAGATTTTTTGACATAACCCTGGAAGCCCCAGGGCCCACACTCAGCTCAAGAGTTCTAGCAGTCTGAAAAACAGATAAAAGATTATTTCTGTAAAGATACCAAAATGCCTTGTTTTGGAATGCAAGGATTATGCTTCAAGTTTAATAGCAGTCATGTTTCTAGCATTCATTTTACTGGGCAGCAAATGAAAGCACAGACCCCAAAACCTCAAGAAAACAAAACTCTTTTTCCACAAAAAGTGGAGGAGAGTAGCTGGGACTTACGGTGTTGGACACCTTAGCAGTAGAAAAACTGAGTGCATGTAAGACATTCAAATTCTGCTTGGGTTTCAGCCAGACAATGCCCCCTTCCAATGCCCTGCCACGGTGGGGAATGCCAATGGATACATGATGTTGTGTGCAAAGCAGCTTTTTTTTTTTTTTTTTTTTTTTTTTTTTTTTTTTTTTTTTTTTTTTGCTTGCAAGAGGAAAAGACTCTGCCAGCATTAAATCACATTCTGAAGACTGGAACTACAGGCAGGACTGGGATTCATGTTTTCTTGAAAGGGGTGTTGGGCTATGCCATATCCTCATTTATTAGCATGTTTTATTAGCTTAGTGCATCTGCAATCTTTTCCTTGATTTATAGCAGCTTCTCTTGTATAGAGCTCTCTGGCTTGCAGAGACAGAACCATGGAAACAGTGCTGAGGCAACAGAAAATTTTGGAATTGTATTTTCTCTTCTGGTCAAAAACTGGCACAGATTTTTAAGATGCCTTCATTAACTTGGCTGATAACATTTCACTACTGAAGGAAGCCTCGGATTCTGTCTTAAGATTTATTAGAATCGACTTGGAAAAAGCCAGAAATGGCATTCTGCTTAATGTCCTAACAGACTAAAATATTTCCATTCCAGATTTTTGGAGAGCAAAGGTACATGCTTCTGGAAATGCAGAGGAGGAAATAGGTGAGTTCATGGTGGGATTTTCACTTCCAGACAGGAAGTTAGAGGCAAAATAACAAAACTGAATGTCCTTAGAAGACTTTGTATTCTTTTTTTTTGTGTAGAAGATAAGCAATGTGAGTTTGTAGTTGCCAAGTGCTGCAGAGTCCTGCCATGTGACTGACACTTTAAATTATGTGCCTGGGGACAGAGCATGGGACTCAGATCCTGAACACGGGCACCCTCCTGCCTGACATATGACCCTCATGTACACACAGTGGTGCCAAATCACAACACATAGTTTAAAATTCTCCTTCCTCCCAGCAAAGACTTACAGAGGCAGAACAGCTGGGCAAGGCAGGAGGAGAGGGACTGGGAAGTGGATATGTGAGTGTGCATATCTGGAAGCAGCAATAACAGTTTGGAAGGATGCAGATTGGCCAAGGAGTGTGGATGGGGGATTTTCCTTTTGGGGTAAAAGTAAAGCCCTGGCTCTAAAACTCAGCTGAGACCTACATACACCAAAAGCTGAAGTTGTTCATTGTGATAGAACACCCTCGAGCCCCTTAGCCCCAGGTTCACATGGCTTCATGGTATGCAGGGGTTTGAAAGAATAGACTCAGACTCCTCTCAGCTATCTACTCTGGCTCAGCACTTTTTTTAGGTATGCATTTAAACATTGTTACATCTGAAACTCAAATAATGTATTTGTTATTTAATGGTGTCTACTCACTGAGTTGTTTTCAATATTTGCAGATTACACCTATGTTATTATAGGAGTTACTCTGGGAGCAGTTCTAGCAATTGGTTTTGTAGCAGTAATAATCTGCATGATCAAAGGTGATGTGATTGACAGTGTCTTTGGAGGTAAGAAAAAAATACTCCTGATCCCTTTTCCATAGATCTAGCTCTCCTCATCTTCTGATACAGCAGCTCTGAGCTTCAGTGTTAGCAATTGTGTATGTACAACAGCTCTGGTTTTCCTGTGAAGAACTAATTTAAAAGTGCCTGAGTTGCTGGACTGCCTAGAACTGCAGATTCACATTTCACTATAACCAAGTCTACTCTTTAGCCTCAAAGTTGTTTCTCATGATACCCTGGGGATGTGCTACAACCAAACTCAAACCAGACAAAGTATTAGCTAAGATACAGGTCTGAGAAAATTTTTATGAGATATTCCAGCTGGATGAATCAAGAAGGGCTTTAGGAAGGTTGCATGACACAACTAATATCAAAGACTTTTACCTCAGAAAGGATGGCTGGATCTTTACCAGCTGTAACTATATACTCCTGGCTGCCTCCTCACAAATTCTGTAGAGACCTATCACCACTCTGTTCCTGGTTTCTCAGCTAACAACATTTTCTTCTTCTCACTTTAGAGTCAGATGGCAAAATGGATAGAAGGTAAGAGTCTTTGTGCTTTCAGTTATGCACAGCTTTTAATTTCTCTCTTTCGTTATGCATGATGCTTCCCACCTTTGAATGATTGCACATAACACACATGGTAAGCCTCTAGAGGACTGGATATCTAGTAAAACTGCATGGAAAAAGGCATTTTCTCCTAACAGCATCTTAACATTTCACAAATGCACAAGAAAACCAAGCAGACTGAGATTCTTTTAAAAATGAGAATCCTTCAAACACTTGTGATGAAACTTGGGTTTCTTTTTTGTTTGTTTGTACTATGTATAATAACAGAAAATTCTGTGCAAATGTCTTCATCTATGGTTACTGTGTATGCATCTCAGTTCTGAAAACTCCTTTCACTCTGGGCTCTTACAAGTCAGGGTCATGCAGTGATCATTCCCGCTGGAAGGGATGCCACCTTGCCCTTCACTCTCCTCCCCTTTACCCAGAAACAGTGAGGCCATTTTAGGGTTTGAGGACCTGACCAGTTCACCAGCAGGACAACAGTGCCAGCCTTCTCAGGCAATGCCCACTCTCACATCTCCCCAAGGAACAGGCAGTGGGGAAGGGATGTACAGGAGCAGAGACTGGACTGCAAGCTGTCTGTTGGCTCATGGTAACCTACAGATGTGGACACTTTTTTGTGCGACTTTGAGACATTTTATAAGTGACTAAAACCCCCCAAACATTAATTAATGAGCATTCTCATCAAGTGAAGACAACAGCTGTACTTGATGATCTCAAAAATGGCTTTTGGCCTCTCTCAGAGAGCTGGGTAGAATGTCCCCACCACAGCCATTCATCATAAAGTGAGCACAGCATATGTAAACACTGAATTAAGGACCAAAGCCAGCACATCCTTTGCAGCAGCAGCTTCAGCGTTTTGTGTGTCTGACAGAGGAGGGCCCCAGCCCTGAAGCACGTGTTATTTTCCCAGGGAGACACTCCTCCAGGGGTAACTGGCACAATGTGTTTCCTTTCTAGTAACAACACACCATTCTCTGACAAGACTCTGGCAATTTCTGTGCATTAACCTGAAATACATTAGAACTATGATAAGGTCAGGAGAGCAAACATAGAATACCTGGTAAACTTTATGGTGCTTTCAGGACAGTATAGACAGGACAATGAATGGGAAAGTCATGAGTAAGAGCTAAGCTAGAACAGAAAACCCAGAGCCCAGAGTCAAGAGAAAAGAGCATAAAGGCATGAGAGGGACAAAGACAAGAAGAAACACAGAAGGTAGTGGTAGATTTACTGCCTGGGTGAAATACAGACAGGATGATCTATGAACTGTTCCACACTGGACTTCTCTAGCTCTCTTTGCTGTTTATTATGTGTCATATTTTCCTTCAGAGACAGTCTGAACATTTATTACATCATCCTCTGATCTTTCTAGGGGAAGTGATTGACTTCGTAGTGGCAGCAAAATTTAATGTCTTTAATGGTGACCTTACATTGACCTCTTTGATGTTTCCTTACCCCAGTCTACAGGCATTTGCTAAAAGATAGAGTGAAATTTCCAGTTTCATGGTAAAATTCTGGTCTGAAGGCTGGAAGTGTGACACAATATGCAAATATTTTGCCTTAGAGCCACTGACACTGACCGGTGAAAGAAACTCTAATTCCACAATGTTTTGAGGCAAAACTATTTATGTTAAAGATGACACTTATGGCTAAGTAGGAAAAAAACCCTAGAAATCCACTGTAACTTCATTATGAGTGTACTTTTCAATTCTGCTGTGGTAGTCAGTAATTAACTAGCAAATCTTTGTTCTCATTCACTTCAGGGCATCTGTGTATTACTCTCTGGTAGGTCACTAAGGGATTCTATAATGCTGGTAATAATCTGTGGAAACAGTATAGCCTTCTACTGGTTTTGAGAAATCTCTGGCACTAAAAATACTACCAGAGCCATAGAAACATTTAAAAATGCCCCAAATAAACTAATCCTTAGCAGGACTTATTCAGGTCACTAGAGAGACATATGATAATTAGGCCTAAGTTGATTTTACCTACTTGCTTCAGTTCCCTAGGGAATTCTAATTCATGGAATTTTTAGACCAGTGGCTAGTCCTAGAAAACCTTCTGATCAAGTGAAGTCTATTATCTGAAATTACTTGATTTATTCCAACCAATCATACAGCCATCCTGAATCCCTCAGGGAAAGGCAACTTGAAACCTTCAGTGTTAAGAGACACCATGCCTTTAGGATTGGAGGGAAGAACTGGCAAATCTTCTGCAAACAGCTTCATTTTCTGCTTGACCACGGATGATTATTAATGCTTGTTCAGGAAAAAAAGTACTTAATCCAACTGATAGAACACTCAACCAAATTCACCTTCAGCCAAATTTTGTTTTAAATTCTACATCATTGTTCCTACAAATGCCACCAGCCACTCAATATTTCCCTAGCTGGGAAATACTCTGAGTGGGCATCACCCAGCACTGTACTTTCATAGCCAGTGGAGTTGCTCAGCTTGGTACCACCTGAAGGTCTTGATGCAGATAATCATCCTCTGTGTCAGAGCCCCAGTTGGTACTGAACATAACTGACTCCTTCCAAGAACAGATTTTCACTAAAATCAGGAAATATTCAGACGCAGCCCCCTTGATAATTTCCAAAATACTTAAACCACAAGTGTTTTAATACCCACAAGACACTGACAGCTCATTGTGAAATAATTAAGTGAATTTGCCACTTTATTTAGTCAGGTACATAACATTAAGATTTAAACAATCAATTCACAATGGGTTGCCCTTAAACTCAAAGGGATATTTACTAACACTTGAGAAGAAAAAGGCTTGAGGCAAGATTCTGTCAGCCAACAAAACAGCAATTTATATGTCAACTGACAATTATTTAACGTCCTCTTTTTTAATTAATAGCTCATGTCAGTATCAAATGCCATCTTGGTGTAAGCTTGGTAAATTATAACGCCTAAAATTTCATGCAAGTTTAATGTATTCATAAAAATGTCTGGGCACATTTAATGCTGGCAATATTTTGAATTAACTACAGTGCATGTCAGCCAGATTTATTTTGACAGGAGACAAAGAAAGAGACATACAGAGACAAGGAGAAGGGTGGAGAGACAGAGAATGCTTACTAAAAAAGAAAAGGTATATATTTTAAACCTGCTGCAAATGATTCTGTTGTCAACACATCCTGGGCAACAGCACACACAAAATTCCCTGTGCCACTCACTGGGTTCTGCAGGATTCCATGTAAATCATTCAGGACTCCATGTAAATCATTCAGTAGAAAATCAGGTTTTAAATGCAATACACAAGTTCTTCTGATGTTTTATGGAAGAGAGGAGGAGCTTGGGAGGTGCTTGCCAAGTGTATTGGTGATTTTCTCTTCCCTTATTCTCTTATATTTTCCCTCCTGAGTTCTAAGGGACCAACTTCTCTCTCATTTGCTAGACTGTGCTTGAGAAACAGAAGATAATTTTGAGAATTGTGGCACTCTTTAGGTAAATGGAGGAGTTCTTGGAATGTAACTGCACCTTGAAAGCCTCTAATATGTTCTAAAAATCCCTAAAAACATTGCCACACATTGTAGAGGAGGTGAAATCATGCACTTTGAAAATATAAACATCATAGATGGGTGGCATGGAAAATACTAGGTTTGGGCAATGGTGTACAGGTTTCAATGTTGAGCTGCAGTTTCTTCCAGCTCTCAGAACTGTGGCAGCCTGAACATCTGAACCAAGAGTCCTTTTCCAAGCATTTTGTCATGTTCAGATCTGTAGCCTGATTGGCAGAGATAGTGAACAAGATATGATCTAAAAATATCACATCCTTCAAACAGGTTTAAAATCAGATAGAACAACAAACATCTTGTTTTGGAGATGAGAAGAGTTCTTTCTAATCCAGACAGTCCAACTTGTTCTATAACACTGTGAATTGCACAATGCATCATTCAACAAACAGGAAGCCAAAAACATAGACATGAGTCCCATCACCTGCAAATGAGAGACACAGTCCGTCTGTCAGTCACCAGAATCTGAGCCTACAAATAAACTTAACTGGAGATCTAGTTTTGGTGCTAGAGTGGTCCTTGAGAAAGCCACATGTGGGAGTCCTCTGGAAAATGATCCCAAAATTTACAAACCAAATTTCATAAGAAAATACAAATTGAAAAAAAAAAAAAAAAAAAGAGACTTTGGCCTTGTCTGAGAGTGTAATTGGAAAAGTGGTGCAGAAGGGAAAAGGGTCAATGTGGAGAGCACAGGTTTCCCAGGATGCTGGGCACTGAAATGCATTGCAGCCCCTCAGACACTATGCTACTCACAGGTAACACTGTAAGTTCAGCCCACAACCTGGCAGCAAGTTGCCTTCATCTATCTTTACTCTCCTAAAACAAGCCTATTTTTCCTTTTCCTCTCCCAGCAATATTCCTTTTAAACTATGTAGTTGGTTTCATCTTCTTGGATCTGTAGCAGACCAGTCATGTAGATTCAGCAGAATCTTCAACACCTCTGTGTGAATGGATTCTCTTAACATCACTCAGTGATGCCCTAAGCTGTTTTCACTTGCCACTCTCAGTTTTCCAAGCAGACCTTCACAAGATCTTTCATTCTGACAAGCAGAATACTCTACACACAATTCAATCATCACATCAACAGAGTTTTCAGAAGTTGTTAATGGTTACATATAAGGAAAAAGAGTGAGCAATGACACTTAACCTCTTCAGTGATCCAAATAAGCCTTGCAAAATCAGTCACAAATTATTCCTGTGAAGTCTGTTTTGACTACAGAGTCTCTCTTTTCATTGCTGCCATGGCCCAGAACCACTAATGAAGAACTGTCAGGAGGATGGGAGTGGAAGACAAACTTGGAGAGGGCTCCATCCTCTTAGGCAGAAGTGGATTTGCACTTCCCTGAGTAGATACCACCTGCACAAGACAAGTCTGGCCCTGTTGATACACCAGAACATGGCCAATTCTTCTCTCAGCACTGTAGGGATTAGTGGGTGGTTGATAGGCTAAGGTTGTATTCATTCACTGATTTATCCTCAGCATGCATCCTGGGAATTGAGTTTAATGGAAAACGTTTAAAGTTTCACAAATGCCATAATAATGCATGCTATTCCAAATAAATTTAAGTATGAGCAAAGATGATCTAAACAACTCCATGTGTGTGCAAATGTTAAAAAATGGGCAAGTAATCTCAGCAGAAATGGCTGTCTCAACTCCTTGTACATATACGTTTGCATAAACAAAATGTCAATACCCATTCTGTGTTGAGGTAATAGTCACCAGTGATTAGAGTAATAAAGTGGTTTTTCTTCCTACTTCTGCCACTGCCCTGTCTAGCTGAACTTGTTCCTCTGAACAACCTTGGACAAGTCACTGGCTCAGGTTACCCTTTCCATAAAATGAAATTAATCTTTTTATCACACACTTCAAAATCAAGGACATTAAGCTTTGCACTATGCTGGGGACAGCAGGCTTTAAAAAGCAGCAGTAAGACACTCTGCAGGCTCTCAGCTCCCTTAGCACCATTCCTGGATTGATGGAATACAGACACATACAGCCCCTGAAAGACAGTTTTATATATATATATATATATATATATATATTTTTATATATATACTACAAACATACATATGGCACAAACTGCAGAGGTGAGATTAATTCATTAAACCCGTTTCCAGGACACAGCATAGCTCGCTGATGCCAGCTACCAGCCTGATGGGCAGAGCCACAATTCTGGCTATTTTTTGCTCCTCTCTGGCCACCCTCCTCATCCCCTGGGAGGGTACCTCGCCCAGGGTGCCTGTTCTCCTCTGGGATCTGGGGACTGCCTTTGTGGCTGACCATTCCACAGCTGCCAAACAGGGAAGAATCCTTACTCCTTCCTACCCCTCTGCACACCTGTTTGAGGCTAGTCTTGAATAGCTCTAAATAATTTGATTGTAAGGGTTGGTGCCGAACCTGCTGAGTCAGGAGAATGCTTTCCTGGTAATATTCAGCCACCTGTCAGAGGCAATTCCTTCCACAGCCATCGTGGTCGCTGCTGGCAAACTTGCTGGTGCAAATGATTCCAGCACTAAACGAGTAATTCTACCCTTCCCTAGAGCTGCTGCAAGTCTGGATTAAAAAAAAAAAAAAAAAAAATTCTGTAAGAGTACCCTCTTCACCGCTGTCAACAGGCACCCAGGATAACTCAAATATTAGATGCCACCGAGCAAAGAGCCTCCTGCTCCCTGGCAGCACCAGTCTGCCAAACAAACTGAGTAGCTTTGTGTTGCCTAGGGCTTGTCAGAGAAGTGACAACATGGGATTAGCTAGGAATGAAAGCTGCTATGATAGCTGAAGGACAGCTTAAAACCAACACAAACCAAAGCCTCTTGCTGCAAGAGACCCAAGAGTGTCACAGGTGTTAGTCAGACAAGAACAGCATCGAATTAGAGCTCCTGCACATTCCAACACATAGGTTTTCCTGTATCACATTTAATTTCTGCATACAAGTTCACATTAAACTTATGAAAAAGCAATCACTGATTTCAGATCCTAGGAGCTTTTGTCAGTGACATCTCAGAAAATAAGATTATTTACAGATCCTTTTTAAAGACCATGTATACAGTCTATCGCATAATTTTATTTCAGTTCCCTGATCTCTCACTGTCCAAGAGTTCTGCCTTGAACAACCTGTACTAAGCATCAGCACTGCTGTTTGTTTTCCTCCTGACTGCTGCTTATAATCATCCACTCTCCATATTCCATGTGTACTTTACAGCCTGGTGTCAGAGAACAAATAGAAAGCTGAAAGAAATCAATGGGTACCACAAAGTGATGCTGACTTCTGCCTCTGGGCTGCAAATGCTTGAGGATCCTGGTGTACTTCTCAGCGGTTCACAGAAGTTTATGGGCTTAAAGGCTTTCCATACAGATTTAAATGGGGTTTAAAGACACTTTGCAGAGGCTCACAGAGTCTATGGAATATTTGTACGGTCTTCTAAAGGAAAAACACAGCAAACCACTGCCTGAAAAGTAATTAGGTTTTTGTGCGTGTTTCTGTGCGTGCATTGAAACAACACCTGGCCCACTCCCAAGTCTTATTTACTACACAGATGTTGAAATGCTTGTGCTGGCACAGGAGAGGTGGAAGCTGGGGATAAGAATAACTAACCCTGTAAACTAATAACTAACCTTTAAAAAAAGTGTTTGTGAATAAGCTTCCACGACTCCCTGGAGGAGAGCAAAGCATGGGAGCAAAGGATGTCTCATCTCTTCACTTCCACCTCTTCCAGAGCAGCTGTATGTTCTGCTCAGACAGTCACCCTTCTCTACGGCCTCAGGGACCTGACCCTGCCAAAAATCAGTGTGGTAGAACATAAAAATAATTTTCCGAGGTATCAGGTTGTTCAAGGACATTTGGCACAAGGGAATTGGTAAAATATTACAACTGAGGTGCCAGGGAAGGCTGGACTGTCCTGTGTTGCAGAAACTGGCACTGTCAACAGTGGGAAGATTGCCTGAGAGCATCAGCAAGACAGCCACTATCTTGGGGTGATTTACTAATTGCACTGGACTACATGAGAAAGCACTGGCCTCCCAGCCAGTCTCTTGTTTTCTCTTTTTATATGCAGAGAATTGAGTTGCTTAGGATTAGATCACTTAGGCAATCACTTAGGAACTGCCCTTCCAGCAGCTCCCTGCCAGCTTTTTCTCCTGTGACATAGGTAGGAGAGCATCCCTGAACCTAATCCATTGCTGATTCACCTCAGTTAGCTCAAATCACTTTGCACTGGCCTGTTCTGTATTCATTTGTTGTTAGAAGTGGGAAAAATATTGTATTTTTTTAACTGGCCAAGACAGAAATTTGTGCAGCACTTCACAGGCTAAAGTCTGTTACTTTGTATGAAGAAATTTTTGACAACTTCATAAGCACAGCCTATATCAGGTCCCTGGTTATGTTTTGAAATGCTTCTTCTTTCTGGGAAAGAGCTGCCACAAACTGGAACAAGCTGAAAAATATTATTGCATGAAGGTTACCTCTTGAATAATGTCAGAGCTGTGTCACTAAAAGGAATTCCTTGTGTCTGCAAAGTGCCAGACCAGGGCAGGCAAAGGAGGGCTGAGACACACCAGGTGACACCTCCAGTGTGGTCAGCAGTCTGCAGGCAGGCAGGCAGGTACAGGTGAGGCTTTATCCCTGCATTCCAGCATTCACCTTCCCTGGCTGCCCTGGGAGCTCCCGAGGGCTGGGCAAAGCAGGCAGAAGGGGAACTGAGCTGTGACAGGGCTGCAGGACAGTGCAGGCACTGCTGCCTCACAGAGCTGGGCTGGCTCACCCCAGCCCCACACCAAAGAAAGAAAGAAGGGAGGAAAAGGAGCAGGACAGAAACAAAGCCTCTGATTCCAGCCTAACCTTTAATCAGCACATGGTCTCCCTTGGACCGTATGCCCAGGTCAGACTGCAAAGATGAGAATCAGAATCTCACAGACACTAACAGGGCAGTGAATTCATGTGAACAGGAAATCTTGGCAGAGCATTCTAAAAGACACCAGTGACAAAATTTCTCTCAGAGAAGGAAAAAAAGGCTGAGGTAAATTATGTGAAGCATTATCCCTGCCCACTAAATCTCCTGTGAAATCTTTCTTTAGGAAAGACACCAGAAAATGCTGAAGTAGTATTGTAGGAATGGGACTACGATGAAGTTCATTTCCCTGTGGAGTTGTGAGATTTAATATAAAGAAGTCGAGGGCTGCAAGACAAGATCGTGTTCCCAAGCACTGACACTAGATGGTGCAAAACTGAATAAAAAAATCTAGAGCAGTGAAGACAAGATAAAAAAGTTCCTGCATTTGCACAACTCTAATGTGTTACTCATTTGAATTCTCATCTTTGATTATGGCTCTGAAAGTCACAATTAATAGCCCACTCTGTACACTTTGCAGGTCAAACTCGGGATCCAGCCAAAACAGGTATGTTCTGGGGGCAGGGGGGTGCTGGTGGCACAGGGAGGTGGAGTGACAGTGCTGGGGACACCCAAAGTTGTAAAGGCACATCCCTTAGGGAAAGGTCACACAACAATAAAGGCTGTGGGGTTACCCTGAGCTCCTACTGTCAGCCAGGCTCTGCTGGGCACTCTGCATGTGCTAAGGCAGGAAATTTAACTGTGCTGTCCCACAGGTTCCCCGTGCTTTACCTGCAATACCCGAGGGTAAGGCCCAGGCACATTGCACTGCTGCCCCGTGCAGCTGGCACACTGCACTGCTGCCCCGTGCAGCTGGCACACTGCACTGCTGCCCCGTGCAGCTGGCACACTGCACTGCTGCCCTGTGCAGCTGGCACACTGCACTGCTGCCCCGTGCAGCTGGCACACTGCACTGCTGCCCCGTGCAGCTGGCACACTGCACTGCTGCCCTGTGCAGCTGCCCCGCAGCACCAGGCACTCAAAGGAACAAACCCCTGGGAAGATGCATCCACAAAAGGGATCCAGGAGCTGCTCAGCTGCTCCCCACTCTGTGCCAAGGCAATACTGGGGAGCACCCCAGATGACAATAGTCCAGTGTCTGCAATACAGGGAGCACTGGGATGCTGCCCAGGAATGCATGCCTTGCTGCTAGTGGATTCCTACCTGGCAGTGACAAGGGCAGCTGCAAGGCACCACAACAGCCACAAGCACGCATTTGTTCTGTTAATGCACTTAGGAAAAACAGATGCCTCCAAAGGTACAAAGAAACATCTAGTAAAAGAAAAGTTAAGTGAAAGGAACTTCAGGAATGTAATTCTAGCATCTCCATTAATAATTTTCTAGAATTCCTGTGATTTTTATCTGAGTATCTCCCAGCTCAGCTTTTACAATGATAAAACCAAAGCTTTTACAGGTAAAACCAAAGCCAGAGAGTTATTGTTAACCTGTGATTTTTCTTTCTTTCCACAGATGACAGCAATGCAATAAGAAACCAAAGTACAAGGGATCAATAACCCCTTTGCAATCACAGTTACCTGGTCTGAGGATCAATAGAGGTCTCTTGTGCACAGGCAGGAATCTTACCAATACCAATCCTTTTCTT
The DNA here is from genome assembly GCA_013400435.1 of Pycnonotus jocosus. Taxonomy (NCBI): domain Eukaryota; kingdom Metazoa; phylum Chordata; class Aves; order Passeriformes; family Pycnonotidae; genus Pycnonotus; species Pycnonotus jocosus. The sequence goes on along the minus strand of VWYP01019053.1, from coordinate 252,412 downwards.
TGTTCTTTAGTTGAAAGGCTGACTGATTGTTTACAGGAAGACCTTATAGTACAGCTAACTTCAATCACCTGCACCCCAAAGGCCCCTCAGCATGTATATGAAGGAAATGCATGAGGAAAATAAAATAGATGAGCTCTGTTCACTAATAGATCCTCTTTATTCTGTGATAATGATATGATTGATTTCTAAAGTCAGTTAAATACCAGGTAATCAGAAAGGTGGCAATATAATTCAGCAGCAAACTTCATGGTCACACCCATATTTCAAGATTAATAAATAATGATTTCAGCAACTTGGAATATTGTTCACTTGAGGTTAAAACAAAACAAGGCTTCTCACTAATTTAACATATTTTTGTGTTAGTAAGAAAACATTTCATTAATTTAAAGTTTTATCTTTTTTAGACCTAGAGCTGATGTGGTAGGTGGTAGTGATGATTTTGACCATTTAAAATTAATTATGGCCATTTGAAATTAAAAATTCCTTTTTGAAAGAATGTTTTTCATGTTCTGTTGACACTTTATGTCAATACTGTACAAACAAGCTAATCTATTATTTCCAGAATTTCCCTATCCCTATTTTTTTTAGTATAAAGCTAAGTTCAATCACAATTTGTGAATAATTTCAGTTTCCCAGCATGTTCATTCTTGTTTCAGCCTTATATGTTCTGGTGGACATAATTACATCAAAGTTGTTTTGCCTGGCTCCAATTACAAGCTTCTTACAGTGGGAGTGATGAGAAGAAAAATTACAGCTTTATTTCAGAACATTTAGAGTCATTTAAATAATTTAAAATAATTTAAACCCAAGTTATTCAGTAAACATCTTCCAACTTTTACCAAAGCTTTGAGTCAGTGGCTTTGGTCTCAGTTCAGAAAATAATGGTGTAGGTTCTATCCTGTTTAATCCTCTTCTTTCAAGAATGCTGTATATAACATATTGTCATCACAAGGTGCAGGAAAACAGGAAGATTTTTGTATTTCAAGCCAGGATTTTCTTTCACCTTGTGCAGACGGGGCAGCCAAAGTCAGCTGTGGGAGCTTTGGGAACCCTTGGCCAGCATCCTCTGCTATTTCTACAGCTTCTCTCAGGAAACCCAGCAGAACATCAAAGCTTGGGGGCCTCAGGTAGATGGCATTGATCATTGACCCAACAAATAATATCCCAATATTCCACAGGCAGAGCTTTATGTTGTAGCACTACAGGATGACTCCAGGATGTTAAACTATTTTATTGTAACTTACCATTACCCATATCCAAAGACCACAACCTGTAAATAAATAGGATCTTCATAACTTTTTAGCTCAAGCCACTGTCTATAGACATATGATTTTTTTAAATCTCTCACCTTTACATACATTCTTGAAGTTCACTTTTATACCTGTTTTTGCTCCCAGTGTGGCAGATCATAATAAAGAAAGTTCTTTCCAGCTTTCCACTAATATAAGGGATTTAATCCAACTCAAAAAAAAAAAAAAAAAAAAAAAAAAAAAAAAAAGAATTTAAAACAAAAAAAAAAAAAAAAAAAAAAAAAAAAAAAGGAATAGTAAGATTGAATTCCAACCTAGAAATTCTGAGTGTTATTAAGAAACATCACTCAGAAAAATCATGGAGACCAGGGCTTCCTGTCCAGTAATCAACTTTCAGATCAGGCAGAGCTGGTGTGCTGGGTCAGGGACTGAGAGGAAACATGCTGTTAGAGCATAAGAGCAGATATATCAGAATTTTGTTTTTATAAAGAATAAGCTACTGTACTACTTGTAACTGTAACTAAAGGGATTTCAATATGGGCAGCTTTGACTTTTACAAAGCAGGTAATTTGTCAAATGTGCAAAGGAAACTGCATAGCAATTTTTCTACACATTCTGAACAACAAAATGTAAAATTTATTTGAGAGAAGATTCATATCTTGGAATACTTTCCCTGGTTTCCTAGGTGTCTGTTACCCATTTCAGTAACACTGCAGTTCATTAGCAGCATTTGCTAACAGATAAACTAAAGCAGTAATGTGATACTTGTAAGTAATTGTGTGTACATGTGTAAGTGAATAAAGCTTCTTGTAAGGTATCTGTTAATTGATTTGCTTCCTGTAGTATCATTTTAATTAAGACTTGGAACTGAAGTGAGAGCATGTGGTCAGGGAGGGAAGCTATCACCTTCCCTTATTTGTGTGAACAAATGTTTCAGTACACATCATTTCAGTATACTGTGGGAAATAAAGATGAAAATAAACAAGAAATGCTAAGTTACAAGCAATAGAGGAGAAAGGCCTGGAGAGTTAAGGCTGGTAATCTTGATCAGGCAAATGTGCTGGGGTGGTGAATAGATTATGATTTCTCAAAACCTTTTGGTGTGTGCCCTGGCTCCCTGGGAATGGGGGGTGATGAGACAAGACAGCTGGGCACAAGGGACCATCAGAGCTGCTGCTTCTGCTGTCAGTGAGAGGTTTGGGCACACTTACACAAGGCTGCAGTCTTTTGCCATCTCAGGGAGTTGCTGTTTTGCCCACTCCTACAACCAGCTTTACCAGCACCACTTGCAGCATCAGCAGCTCCTAAATTCAGGCCAAGCTGCACAGCAGTGCTTGGAAATAATCAGTGAACAGAAAACTAGATGAAGGAGGAACATTTGGGAGGCATTCAGTCAAAAGACTGAACAAAAGACACCGTTAGCTCCACGAATTATGGATCAAGGATTCAGCCCAGGCAGTCAACATCCAGCACAACAGGCACCTATCTGCACCTGTTTGCCTGTCCAGCACAGGTTATGGCTGTCCATGCTCAGCACCCCCTGCTCTCTCTGAGCTCGTGGGCATTCCCCTGAATGGATAACAGTGGGAAGCTCTGCAGAGCCAGGGTTTGGACACATGCCCCAGTGTGCCATGCTGGACCTCAGTCCCTTCACAGCAGCTGCCCAGCAACACAATGGTGCTGGTGAATGGAGTTATTCAGGAGAGCAGACACTTGTAGGCACAAGAAGTGAGCTAAGAGGTGCAGGCACAGCATGCATTTCTAAAGAGATAACGACACAGCCTTGGCTTTAATTACAATGCAAGTGCCACAGCAACAGTGAGATCATTCTAGGCAATTCCTTCTGTCAGCTGCATCAGTGCAAATCAAAATTAACTGCAGGAGTCACACAGCTTGGTGAGGCCCATGTTCACATGATAATAAATCAGGCAAAAATCCACTGGACTCAGTACAGCTGCATGGGTAATAAAAAAGTGCCTGTGAGTGGAGTCCTGGAAATCAGACCCCAGTGATATAAATCCACTCTGAGCAGTGTGAGGAAGAGGAGAGTCTGTCTCAGCTCCTCCTAAACAGAAAGGATGGCAAATGTCAATAGCCAAAGTCTTTGCAATATGAATTTTTCTTAGCTTCTCTCATTCCTGTAAATGAAAACTCAGATAATTTTATTGAGGAATATTTTTTCTGTTTCTCACAACTGCACTTAATCAAATCAAAAAGATTATTAAAATTCTTTGACTCACCAAGCAAATATGGGAAAACACAAGCAAAAAAAGTACCTAACTAGCAGACCTGATAAAGAAAGGATGTTTATACTATACAAATAAGATCTATAGAGGCTTCAAACTTCTGAAAATTGCTCTCATTGCACACAGGGAGTATTACAATAGTCAGACTTGGTCTGACAGAGATCCATCTTCTCCCACAGCCTCTTTGCCACAGCAAACATCTAAATGAAGCACAAGAGCACTGCAAGCATGTGCCAATGATCTCCTAAAAGATCCTAGCAACCTACAGCAAAATTCTGCTCAGCGTCACTAAGCCAAAAGTGTTGAATTTATTGTTTTCTGGTGTATTTTTCTTTCATTGTCAGAAGAGGTTAATTCCATAGATACTACATAGTTACACATAAAAAATCACAAAGGTCTTTGCCCTGCCTATTACTAAATCAGTGAATTTGTACAAATTTTTATGCTAACACATCATTAAAGCAATTCACACAGTCCTAAGAAGGCATGTTCCCTCTTAACCCAGAGGGGAAATGACACATGGAGCAGCCTGAGTGCTGCAGCAAAGGCCAGTGCAGGATCAGCAGAGCAAAGAACTCAAAGTTTTCCAAGCTCAACATGGGTGAGCTACCTAGTAGACCATCATTCTTCTCTACTACTGCCTCCAACAAAAATGCTGCTTTTGGAATGGTTAGGTGTTAAGTATTTCACCTTCTTGAATATATATGGTGTCAATTCTAGTATTCCTGGCTTTAATTCCTGGACAAACCTCAGCTTTCACTGACAGCTGCACCAAAGGAGCCTCAGCAAAGTCAGTGACATTGCACTGGGCTTGGACATTGTGTGAGCTAGAAGCAAGCCCAAATGCATCACAGGCAAAGTGGCACAGTGCACACATTCTGTTTTCTGCATTCAGACAAAAAGTATGTCTTGTGTTTCCTGCCCCATGCCCCCTCCATGCCATGATCCTCAGGCTGCTTGCAGGAGGGTTCATTTGCACCCTTCACACCACTGCTGATGGGGATCTGTCCTGATGCAGACAATGCACAAGGCCTTTCCTTTACAGATCAGAACCTATCCAGCACTATCAGAAATCTTCCTCAGTCAATGAGCAATTAAAATAATTACCTTTAATCATATTCTTCAATTACTCCACAGTACTGAGGAAGGACTTGGAGGGCTGGGACCAGATGCAAACATTCTGTTGTGATTAAAACTGACTGAAATGCTCCAATGTATATAAACCACTGACTATTCACCTGTTTTGGGAACAGCTCCTGTATGTTTTAAGCTGCTTCATATTTAAACTCATTAGAGTGACACCAGGAAAGCATCAGAAAGCTGTGCTGAGCACCCAAGGGCTCCTGCAGGGACCCCTTCAAAGGGGCTGCTACCTTGGAATGCATGCAAAACACAAAATAGCCGCTCAGAAGAAAAGGCCACTGTGTGCTCCTTCCTGCCAAAGGGATGCAGTGCCCAAAGTAGAGCTGGAATGGCTCTCAGGTAGCTCAGGAGGTCCTGGTGTGAGGAGATGACTGGATGTGTGTGGTATGGGACTGTGGACAGTGGAAAGTTCACAGGGACTTCGCTGGGGGTGCCCAGGAAATTGCTTTTCCTTATAAGCAAACTGATGATATAAAGGAGAACTAAAGAGAGAACTAGCTGATGTTGTGAAGAGGTAAAAAGTGATTGCAGAGGAAAAGGCAGAATATGTGAAGTTGTACCTGTGTCAAATCACTGTTTTTGCAGTCAGAACAACTGAAAAAGCAGAGTTGTGCCAATAGTCCTTATTTAATTTGGGAATTTTGCACTATCTGACACTCCACTTGAGACACTAAGTCTTCAAGTCATATAGCTGGTGGCAACACTCACTATAGTTTTAAATATACCTTACTTTTCAGCACATTAATAAATAATGCAGATCTAATTCATAACGTTTTCCAAATAATGTTAATGAGACAATAACTCAAATCTAGCTCCTATTACAGCATGATCTATGCATACAAGGTGGTGCAAATGGCAAATTATTCTCAAACCCATGTGAAGTAAATCTACATAACCAATAAACTTTTGATTCAGATGCAACACCTGCCAGGCTTTTCAAACAATGATGATGAAGCTGTGACTGGACCTTCTGTGTGAGCCACAAATGCCTTCCTACCATGACTAAAGAAAAATTAAAAATATATCTCATGTCATTGATTATTCAGTAGAAACCATTCCTTGACCTAAAAGCATGTGTTTTTTCAGGCATCCTTCTTGGGGAGGTGGTGTCATTGATGAGACTCAGGCTGAGGCTTTGGGCATGTTGGGGAAAGGAGCAAAGGGCAGCTGTGAGAGCAGCAAGGCTCATCTCCAGCAGCAGCAGCAGCAGCAAAGAGACCATACAAGGATCAGGGGGAACCCAGAAGTGGTACCTGGCCCCAAACCAAATGAGAGCTGCTAGTTCTCTGTTCCCAAGCCTTCCTACTATTATCTATTATCTTCTCCTGCATAATTTGTCATAATCTCTGACTCGTCAGGCCAATTAATCATGCTTCAGAAAAAATGAGATTTCTCACAAGGAGATTATCTGTCTCTGACAAACAAGGGATAATTCAATTAGCTCCCTTTTCTAAACATTTAGTAACTGGTTTTGGTAAATTAGTCCTTTTTGTAATTTAGCTATAATTTAGGAAGATTTAATATGTCATTAGGCACACCGAATTCTGTGTTAATATAACATTATGGCTGAGATTTTAATTGCCCCAGAGTCAGGAACTGTATACATAAATGGCTTGATTCCCACATGGAAGCAGCTGATAGGAAATACATAGAGCTCCACAGAAATTCTCCTTAAAATCCCCTCTTTTAGTTAAGCACATGCATAAGGACTCGGGAGGAATAGGAGGATTTCTCTGGCTTGGGTAAGAACTCCAAGAATTCAGTGTAAAAGACAAATATTCACATATTTATTTGCAGAATTTCTACACACTACAGAAATGTCTGGATTTAACTTGGATTTAACCCTCTTCACAGTTCTCAAAGTTCCTGTTTCCCATCCTGCCATTTCCTGGGAAAATCCCAGTATCTAACAGTAGTACCTGACTGTGGCCTGTCTGATGAGAATTCCTTCTGTTTCATTCTGGGAATCGGCCTTTTAGTCCTTTTGGACATTGCCAATTGACACTAATGTGATGGCATTAAAGAAGGCGAGGCAACTACATACTGAGAGTAAAAATCAGCATCTTTTGTGCTGGGGGAAAATCAAGAGAAAATCAAAGCAATTGAGTTGTTAAAACTCAGCATCCTCAACACTTATGCCTTTTAACACTCAAAGCAATTGGGTGTTAAAAGGCATAAGTGGAGAAGCAGATTTTAAGGCAATGTTAATTGCTTCACCACAGCAGGGTCAGCCAGACTTTGGTGAGCTGAAAGTGAAGAGTCAGTGAAAGCAGAGAGATCCCCACACCCTGCTGGCTGCAGCCCGGCCATACTCTCTGGAACAGCTGAGCTCAGGGCATTTCCCAGGATACTGAGGAGTTACCTGCCCATGGCAGATCCTTTCAGACCTCACGTTTGACTCTATGGATCCACCAAAAAGTTCTATGATCTGCAGAATTTCTTCTTTCAGGGAATTTTGGAGCTCAGGCCAAGGCAGCCTCCTCCCACCATTTGAACAGATTTGCCAGTTTCTATCAGAACTTGATAAAAGAGCAGAAGCCTCCAAGACATTTACATTCCAGCATGCTTCATAAAGGCAAGCAACTAGAAAAAGAGGACATAAACCCCCATTTTAAGCTTTTTGCCAGACTGGGGCCTTCTCTAGATCTCTCTTTGCAGGTCACCTGATGCCTACTAAGATCCATGGCCTAATCTAGCACACATCAACCAAGCACATAACCACATCTGTTGGGAAGACAACTTCATTAGTTCTGTTTCTTTCTCTCACAAGACAAATCTGCTTGCAGTGGAAACACACATCAGAACGCAGCAGAAGTAGTAGGAAAATGGCCACAACTTACACCAGGCTGGCCCATGCCAACTCTGTGGTAAACTCCATTGATGAAAACACTGAGGTGATTTTATCACAGACTTTTTATCACAGCCTTTCTCAGCTGGAATGACTGGCACCCATTTACAGCCAAGTTGACCAAGAAAAGCCTCAAAGCAGCACAATCTGATTCTCTACCTGTCTTGAAAACACTCATTCCTGTCATGACAAGGGAGCTTATACCTCTGCAAAATGCCAAATGTTGTAACCTCTCTGCCATCACACTTTCATTGAGAGAAAAACAAGGATTTTCCTCGGTTTTATTTTAGGGTTAAGACACTGCAGGGCTCATTAGATGTCATGCTGTTCACTAGTTTAAAGACTTAAATTCATATTTGAAACCAATTGTACAAAACAAAGGCTTTTTCATTAATTATTTCAAGTGGTAATAGGAGATATGATTCTGCACTCAGCTGCACACCAGCAAAGACTGAGAGTAACTTGATGGAATTAATGCAGGAAAGAGCAGTACACACAGGAGGAGACTTCAGCCCATGTATTTTTAAATTTAAAATATTCCTATGTTTAACTACAGTTCCAAATTCAATGCTTATTACTATTAAGGGATTTATTAGGCAAGGATTGCTCTGGACAAAGCCCAGCTGACCTCAGTGGGAATTTTGCCCAAGTAAACTTCCCATTGGAGTAGGCAATACTATTTGTAGGCTCAAAATCATAAGCATTAGCAGAGACTAGACCCACATCTGAAAACTGTTTCATTAGCTCTCAAAGGTACCATTACCAACAGAGGTGAAGCTTTAAAAACTGTTGGAACAGATTCTCTCTGTGCCTTTTTGGCCTGCATGGTGTCCATTAACACTCTGCAAGCAGCTGAGATGAATTCACAGCCTTGGGCTGCAGGGTGCATTAAGCTCTTTTAATTTCCCTCCTCCACAGTGCCATTGTGGGGTGTAAAAGTGAGGGTTGGAAAGGTGAATGTCCTGGGGAAAATGTGCTCACGGCATGCGTGCAGCTGTGCCTTTAAAAACTGCTGGTATGGGACGGGTAGAAGGAAAAGCTCAGTTCGATGGTGCTCCATGCACAACAATGCTGACACATTCGGAGATCACATTTACAGCTTGTCAGGCTCACAGACCTGGCGTTAGCTCAGGACAAAGTACAGCATCACGGAGAATCAACCTACTCTGCAGGAAAGGATAATGGAGTGGGTAAGCTCCCTACTAGTGAAAAAAAAACCTCAGAGAAAATCTGCACAGTTTCTACAGCGACAATGAATGCGATCAGAAGGATACTGGGCAGAAAGTCAAATTATTTCTGATAAAAGTTAGTTCTCAGTCTGCTTGAAGTTTTTATTAGTTTTCAATTGAGACAGCCAAAAGGCTCACAATGGATTGCAGAACCTTAAGGAGGACTGCATTCGGTGCAAAAATGGAACAAGATCATTTTAATGCAGGGGAATGGAAAGTATTAAACAAGATCTAAGACTTGGAAGATGAACTTTTTTTTTTTTCTGGAGTGGGGAGGAAGGGGGTTGGGGGAGCATGGTAGTTGACTAACTCTGATAAGACCGGAGTTCATCACTGACATGAAGAAACACATGCACAGGCAAGCCAGAGAGAGGATCATGAAAGACCCAGAAATAAACTCTGGCAAAACATCTGGAATCTGACAAGCAAAGGAAGTCACTCAGACTTAACTGGAGCTTACAGAGCTCAGGCTGCTCTGATACTGTGGCCATGATAGCATGCAAATACACCATCAGGAAAGAAATAAAGACAGGACCTGCCCATGGCATTCAGAGTACAAAACAGTATGTGACTCAGCACACAAGCCAAAACCATGGCCAGAGCTTAAAACTATACTAGAGCCATAATTCTTGATGAGATGGCAAGGAAGACCTGGCAAGGTCAATGATGACAATGCCAACGCTGCTTCTGGAGATGTCTGGACAGCATGGCTACAAAATATGATTTGGCTGCAGCTGTGGGCTGCTCAATAATATTGTGTTTTCTAAGATTTAGTGAAGAAGGAAAAACTGATAGGTAATCTTAACACTCTAAGTTTGATCAAGACAGTACACTCATCAAAGAAGGAATGACCAAAACCACTGAAAAAGGCTTTAGTGACACTTGGAAAATTGGGATGCTCTCAAAGATGGCTCAGCAGTGCTGAAAGGACACAATTGCTCTAACACACAGGCTCCCAGAAAAGCTACTCTTTTAAAGAGAGGGAAAGCTTAGACACATTTGTCTGGTAAGGCAGAGAAGAAATATCAATCCAGTCGTTGAACATTTGTTCTGGTTGCTGAAAGGGGCAAAACAGACAGTTCATGGAAAGCCAGGATGTCCCTGAGGACAAATGCTGATATGAGCAAGATCAAAGTACAACTCAGGGTATTATAATTTTTAAATTTAAACTTCAAATCTGCCTTCTCACATTTTATTAATCCAGAGATTGTGCAGCATTTAAAAATGGAAATATCATCTCTAGAAAGAACTACAGATGTTAATAATTAGCATCACATTACTCACATTTCATTGTAAAACAGATGTGTGTATTAATCTAATTATAATAGCTAATATAACATAGGCCTTTGACATATATATAAGCATAATGTTTTCTGTGAGTCAGTGCTTTAAACATGGTTTTGATTTTGTTTACTTTTCCAAGTTCAGTGTCAGAGAAGGAAAGTATATTTGTTACAGGCTGACAGATCAAAGGAAGCAGAGAAAGTCTCTGGGTATTATCGGAAACCCGTGTTTTGACAGTGGGCATTTTCAACGGCTGCGTGGAATGTTATGATCTCCAGCTTCACTCAAATTACTTCTTTTTGATGATAATACTTCCTTACTCTGAGGCTATACCACAAACAATTATGGAACATTTTGGAGCCTGCATTGTGTGCTATTACTTTTAAAAGATAGTGTCCTGCTTCCTTTTTGTCCCTGTAATATTTTTTTCTTTGCTTCAGAGCAATGTTCAAATACACTCCTCTTTGGAAAATTACTTGCCTATGCTGTGGCTCATATTATGGTCATTTAGCACTGTAGTCATTCACAGTCTGGCTAGCTTTTCTTTTCAGTCAGTGTTGACTGCTTTTGCACTGAGGAGTCTGAATAACAAAATAAATAAACATATCAGACTTCAAGAGCAGAATCACCAGCAGACATTTAACAAGACCCTACAAGGTACAACATATCTTATGTGCCAGTCAAGCAGAATTTAGATGCTCCCAATCACTCATCTGATTTAACTTTAGAGGTTTCCTAGATTCAAATACAGATTTCCCTTAAAGATTGGCATGATGTCTGTTGTGAGTCCCAGAGAAGGAGGTGAGTTCTCCTCCTTCTCATTAGTGTCCCTCCACAGCCACTCAGGCACACACAAACCTTGTAGCCTGGTGAAGTCAGTCTCAGGTGTAGGACACCCTTCAGTAGTAATTTCCCAGCTGGAAGCCTTTGCTCAATGTCTGCTGTGGACAATATACAGTTTTATAAAATTGCAGCTCCAAGAAAACACACTGCTTTTTCAGATATAATCCCACAAACCCATGAAAAGCAACTCAACCACTGCTTATTGGCACTCCTCATCAACAATCTCTATCAGAAACTTCCACTGCTATTTTTAATAACTTTTGACAGACTTTAACCATCAGAATAGAAATAGTCTAGCATAGACTCTCCACAAAGAGGTGTTTTGTTTTGTTTTGTTTTAATTGTGCAAATATTAGTATTTTCTTTAAAACAAACCAACCAACCAACCAACCCACTGCTGGAGCTTTGCCAATATCTGACCTAACATCAACACAGTACACTTTTAATACCTTCATGAGTAACAAAAATAATTTTTCATTTTTCCAGGATACAATCCCAAGTTCAAAGCTGCCTACCCCAATCCGAGGTTTTCTGTCATTTAGAAAGTGCAGAGGAAAAGCCCTCTTAGTGTTCTACAGAGGAATTTGATGGATGCTCACTTGTAATTCTGCCCATGTCCCAGCTGCCCTGCACAGACTATTGTTCCATGTATCCATGGAGCCAGCAAATCATACCAGACACAGTCAAAAGGGATCTGGCTGCTACTTCACCACATCAAAATCACTAGTTTTTAATGGGTCAGGACCTCTCCTCTTCCATCAAACAATGCAAATAATTTGGTGGCTTTCAAAAGCCTGCTGTTGAAGCAGTTATCTTCTTCCTGGTTTAGGAGACAAACTTCATCTATTGCCTTCTCATCTAAGGAGAGGAATACAGAAAAAAAAAATCAGATTTTTTTTTTTTAATAGGTAGTGCATATTTGAGAGCTCATGCAAAGCAGCTTTTCAGAGAGAAGAAATACAACCTGGTTTGGTGATATGTGGCCACAACAATGCTAAGAAAAATATCTATAGGGATGTATCCAAGCTTATGGTATGTGCAGTATGTGAGACACAGCTTCTTTCTCTGCAAAGAATCATTTAACAAATGGCACCTGAACTTCTGTACTTTGAAAACGAACAGACAAAGTATTTCTTTTGCTCCTTATTTTTACCTTTAAAGGAAAGAAGATGAAGAACACCATATCCAGTACCTGACAGCTATATGAAAGAGATGCCTTTAATGTGCTACAACATTTGCCTGTTTTTCACTTAGATGCAATACTGAGGAACATATGTCCTCATCTACAACATGAAAGACAATCTATTCTAAAGTATTCAGTATTTGAAGGACATGAAACAAATATTTTGTTTATTCAAAGCTGGGTCAAAAATTCTTCAGCGAGATCATCTTAGAAACACAAGTGATATAACTTTTTAAGCTGTTCACAGACCTACTGGATATTTGGATAAATATTTTTTCATTGTTTGGCTGCTCAGCAGGAAACATAACCACATAACCAATCCATAACTCCTCCTGAAGCTCAGAGGTCAAAGTTCAACCACTACTCCAACCTATATAGCATACAAAATTTGACTGAAGTTCCCTGATTAAGCTGTCTCTGATAAAGATATTTGCTGGAAGAACTCCTCAAGAAACAGTAGGCTTTTACTTCTGTTTTTAAGCTTAAAGAATCTGTTTTAAAATTAGCAGCTGCCAAAGTGTAACGACACCATTCCTGTCAACAGAGCAAAAGTGCAGCACATCTTCCAGGGACATTCCTGAGGTTAGGGAAGGATTCCCTGCTTTTCTGACAACAAACTCTGCGCTGTGAGTATGTGCATGGGTATTTTGTTTTCAGCTTGGAATGTTTCAAAAAACTCAAAACTCAGAGTCACAGCATTTATTATCCAAAAAAGAAATCTGATCAAGGATTTATTATCCTTAAGAAAAGCAGAAATAAAAGAAACTCTTGGTGGACATGGTAGAAAATGGAGTTTAGAGGGCAAGATTCTGTCTATGTCCAAGAAGGACAAAGTAGGTCAGAGACAATGTTGTTATTCCATGGGATGTGAAGACCTTAAAATGTTTTTTTTTCCTGTGGTGTGTTCCAGGATTTAGTATTTCTACTAAAGGAGACAACATACACAAAGCATAAATCAGACTCAAAAACCCCCAAGGCTAGAAGAGCTCTTTAGATCTCATTTAGTCCAACATTCTTCCCTTCAATTCACCTTCACCCAAACCTTGCATTCCACAACCATTCAGTTCTCTTCTTGGACACTACTTCAATCTTTCTCAATCCAAGTGACTGTGTAAAGGCAGATCAGAAATATCAGGAATGAGGAAGGGCTGCACTTCTTGTAATATTTCTGGTTTCTGAACAAAAGCAGATAGGTCAAAAGAATTTATGTGGAAGCATTCATTCTTAAGATACATCAAGGCTAAATGGAAAATTTGTTGAAGAGATGTTTGAAAACTTAAGACAACAAATCCAAGCATAACCCTACAAATCTCAGACAAGTACATTGCACTTTCTGACTTTGGTTCACTGCTTTTGTAGTGTGACTTTCCAAGAGCCATGTAGCAGCTGTTCAACCATCCCTGTGTGGGTGCAGTGATTGTTTCATGATCAGCTTCTCCTTAAAATGTTCTCCCTCCCATCAAGCTTTATTCTATCAGAAACCACATCTGGCACCATGTGAGCCACACTGCTACCCTGTCCACAGAGGAGGGATGCACTGGAAAACTTCTGTCTCCTCAGCCCAGAGCTAAGTGACAGAGGGGCACATTGAGTGGTTGGGTGTGGTCAGTGAGTCTCTGAGACATCTTGCTGAGACAGCACATGCTGCAAGCAAACGAAGCTGGAAAAGTCTCCTGGGAACACAGTACTGAGTGTTTGCCTTGCCCTTAAGTATTTGTTTATTCCAGCCACAGTCAGAAAAAGGGCACTGAGCCAGAAGGATCATTGCTTTGTCTCAGTAGAGACATCCTTTGTCATCCTTATATCAGTCAGACCCTTAGAAAGAAGGTCCAGAGACAAATTATGGACACAAAGACCACATAAAATATGGTGCCAGGACAGGTTGTGTGGAAAGCACAGACTGAATTCCATGAAACATGAAACTTCACAAATAAACCATATCCTGTGGTCTTTCAGGGAGACTTGTCCATCCCCAAACCTCTGCAACACTTATCTGGGGAGGAAGGCAAGCCAGAACAGGCAATAGCACAGGGCATTGTCAGGACAGCTCTCACTGTGTGGTTCTGGAGTCTGTGCCCTCTCTGAGCTGAGCAGAGTGGGATCAGCAGGCTCAAGAGGGTAGCTTGAAGTCCTGTCAGTAATGTTTTAACTGGGACAGGTTCCTGATGAGAATGCATAGCCAGAACATATCAGTGCACTGAAAAGCCTTTGAAATCCATCTTAGCATGGCATTTGCTCACCTACTGCCAGAAATAAAGCCAGCAAAAAGTGACATTGTAATATTTTTGGAGAACAGAACTGGAGCAGCAATGGACTTTTTAATGGTTCCCAAATGACACTGCCACCTACCATTCTATGAAGCTGACACTGCATACATACAGCTGTATGAAGCCGGAACTGTGCCTTTGTACACGACAATCACAGTAAGATTCTTCAGCTCTTGCACACACCTAACTATGCAGGAAGTACACATGACAGAGTCTCTAAACACTCCTACAAAACACCTACAGGTCTCATTTTTTCACAGGATTAGCAGTGCCCTGAAAATTGAAATGATCAAATGTGAAACAAAAGCTAAGAAAAATATACAAAATCTCCTTGTTTTTGTGCAGTTCCAAACATAATCATAAAAGTAATAACAAAAGCAAGTTTCCTGTACCAAAACAAAACATGCTCTTATGTGAAGAAAGAGAAAATACATGACAGCATCAATAGTTCATACTTTCTCCATGAAAGCCAATAACAGCCACAAAACCTCAGACTCTACCCAGATAGATCAGTATCATTCATTCATAACCCTGAAAGAAAAATGGAAAAGGGAATGGAGGAAGGACACTTTACACACTGGGAAAGGAAATCTGCAGTTAACCACATCACCCTATCTATCTAGATATTTTCCAATCAGTCAGAAATAAATAGCCACAAGAAAAATACGATCAAAGCCCCAAACACTCTGCAAACATTGCATGATGTTCAGAGACCTAAAAAGCATGACACTTACAATTTGGAAGCTCTTACATAGTGTTTTTGTCTGTTGACAAGGAGCTGGGTTCACAAAACAGTGTTTTCCACATGCTGGTCCACCAAATAGCCATAGAAAAAATACCAGGAGGAGAACCACGTTGTTGAGAAGTTCTGGATTGCTACAGTTCAAAGGTAACTTGGCCCATTAAAGGAATAGGAAAGTTTGGGTACAGATCCAAACACCCTCCATGCTTGGCAATATTGAATCAGTTTGGATTTTATCCTCTCTAATCACTGAACATTCATTTTCAATTAGGATTACTTGGGCCATGGGAGCTACCAGCTGCTGGATTCTGAAAAAGACCTAGCCATAACTCATGTCTCTGATGATAAGTTCCAGGCAGGCAGAGAGCATCTTTTCACGCTGCCTGCATGAGGTGTGGAAGGGTGATCAGCTGTAGTTGCCCTGAAAGATGATGCCCAGGTGAAAGTTCAGAGCAGAAAGTTCAGAGACAGTTTATTGCTGCAGGTGGGGAGCAAACTCCCATACATCACTGAGAACAAGCATAGCTCTCCTTAACAGCATATCAGGTATGAAAGCAGGCAGCCCACCCCAGCCCATCAACACATAGTGAGAGCTGCAGCCTTCAGAAAACCATTTTTTCCATGCCAGAGCCCAGCCAAAGCAGCCCAGTGTGAGTTGCAGTGGATGCCACTGTGTCCCTCTGCCACACTGCAACACTACTGTAAGGGCAAGCCACAATCCTGCTCACAGGAATCCCACAGCACATTCTGGAGACAGATTTGGGAATGCAAGTTGAGACGTTTCAAAGAAAGAAGGCAGGTTAAGGACAGCCAGAGAGGGGAGGACAGGACAGCAAAAGCCAAGAGGCTGTGGTTACCTCTCCTGACAGATGTGACTTTGCAGGGAGGCAAAGGGGATTTGCACAGCAGGTCTCACCCCGAGCGAGCAAAGCTGATGATTTCAATAACAGTGCCCCAGGGAGAGAGGGGCTCCAGGCTCTGCAAACAGTCAGTCTGCGCTGTGTCAGCTGCACTGGAGTGCTGATTAGGCACTTTTCTCCTCAGAGCAGACCCATTCAGCAGGAAACGAGGCCACATACGTGCTGCCAGAGCGGAGCAAGCTGTATCCTGCGGGTCAGAGGCTCCACTCGTGCGTCAGCACACCAGAGCAGCGAGGGGAGTTGCACTGCCTTACAGAGAGCTCTGCACCCAGCCTGGGGGAGAAAAACATGCACTGCATGTTCCTTTGGCCTTTGGGATTTTTGGTGCATGGGTAAGCTGTGATGGTATCAGGTAAGAGATATCAAAAATCTTGAAAAAACTTTTTACAAAAGCAGAAACATCTCAGCAGCAACAAATGGGTGGAAGGGTTGTAAGATATTAAGACGAAGAAAGGCAAATAATACAATTGCCATCTTTCATGCTGGTTGCCCCAGTTTCAATAGACTTGCAATAGAGGGACAAAGGAAGGTTGCATTGCACCCACCTGCAGCCTAGAGATGAGAACCAATTTGTAAAAAGTCATCCAACAAATCAGCATCAAACTTGGGAAGATGGGAGGTCAGAAGTTTATGTTTGTCCACAGCTCACTAGCCTGACTAGTGAGTCAGGTTCACAAGTACTGGTCCATGAGTATATCCTAAGAGATTGGCACAACATAGATTTACTCAGGTGTGTTAGGTGCTGGGTTACCTGATGAGTGCTGCTGGCAGTGCAATTTAGAGAGAGCAAGACATGTACATAGATTTACAGGTCCTGCTCTAGCTCTGCAAAGAAAAGCTCTCTCTTAGCAAAAACCTAAAAGGGCAGCATCAGCTGAGCTCATTTATACATTGACAAGTAAAAAAGATTTTCAGCCTAGACCTCTTTTAAAAGTACCTTTGGAACTTTAGAATAAATACTCCTTTCAGAATATGAGTCACTTTTTATGTTTTTATGTTGTTGAAGAACTTTCAAGACAGAGCAGTAAAAGTGATTCTACACAAAAGACAGAGGGAACTGTCAAAAGTACAGAGATCACAAGCTCAAAACAGAAAGAGTATGTTTTCAGTAAACTGTCAGACACAAGAGATTTCAGAAGTCCAGATGTGCCTTTGACTCTTCTTCTGTCTTCTGTCACAGGAAAATACATTACATAAAGCCTTCTCCCCAGTTAAATGATCTAGTTCTGCCCCAAAGCTTGTTAGGGTTCTTGATGCAATTAAAGGAACTGTTGGTGGAAACAGGAATTGTTGACAAACAACAAACATTGATACTGATTCTTGCCTCTTTCAGCTCTGTATGGCCCAAGTACTGATGTGAGACCTTAGGCAGTCCTTATTGATGTCTTTACACCAGTATTTTGTACACACCATTAAAGATTAGTAAGCTGAAGGAATTTATGAGAGACATGGAGTGAGGCATGAATGAGCCTAGCAGAATTATATGAGGTTTAATCCAGCCTATCTTCTCTCAAGCAACAGCAAGGAGTAGAGGCTTTGGAAGGGTGTGCAAAATCAGCCATCCCTGGTTTCCTCACTATTAGCAGTCCATGGACTTCCTGAAATGGAATTTCCATCAGGACTATCAAACTACATAGTTGCTGGTAGAATGTTTTTTGTGAATTTGTCTGTTTGTTTTTGAATTAGCTTATCTCTTTGACAGGATTTCCCTTTGCTGTGTTAGAGGGGTAGATTTGAATCTAATTTAGTTACCTCCCCAAGCAGTAAAAATTTTAAAAACTGCTTCTGCTTCCTCAAGTCTGCTGATTGTTCTGTGCATAATCCAGACCTGTCAGTCTCTTGAAGTATTTGCCGTATGGACACAAAAGGCTCTCCCTGGAGGAAACAAATTACAAGATTTTAAAGGCAGTTTTCAGTCTCATAAGGATCATATTTAGCACATGCTAAATTTTCTGTGATGCTTAAAAGCAGACATGTATTATCCTGCCTTAGTGATTACTAGGAGGGGTGGAGTAGCTAAATCTGTACTAATTGCCCTGTCTGGGAATGCCAATGTGTTTGTATCATCCATACTTCATGCAACCTGAATATATAACCCACCATACCTGCTGGGGGAAGTACTAAATTCATATCTGGGGAGATTCGCAGGTTCTCCAGTGATAAACACTTCAAAAGGAACACAAGGGAAAGGCAGGAAAGAACTGCAATGTGCCATCTTCCCTTGTCCATTCTGGCCTAGCACTGTAGAGCCATTTGTGAAGACAGGGATGATAACCTTGGGGTGATGCACCTTAAGCTACTGTATCAATTAATTCAGGATGGTTTTAGAGAGGCTGATTGTCAGCGGTCAGTAGGTGCTGTCACAGCAGAAGGCAAACGCCAGAGCACAGTCCTGGCACAAGTGTCCTAAATGCCTGCAGCATTCATCCCCATGCCTGCTGATGGGTTATTCCTGCCTGCCAAACCTCCTTGCATAATGTTAACTAGATACTGTTAACTAGAACTGCCAGGGAACAGTGGTCCTGTTCCAGTTATGGAATGGGATGAGTGGAATGAGCATAAGGGCCTGCAAAATTGCCAACATGTCCAGGAAACCTGGGAGGATGTCTAATACAGCCTTCCCCATCCCAGCAATCTGCCCCGCAGCCTCCAGCTGCCCGGCTGCCTCACCTGCTCATACAGAAGTTTTCTGTACTCAGGGAGGGAGGGAGTTTCTCATTTCCCATCCACACAGATCCATGTCCTTTGGGCAAGGGGTGTGTTTATTTGGTTTTTTTTTTTGTGTGTGTGTGTGTGCAGAGAGGATCGTGGAGGCTGGAGATGGAGCATCCTTGTCTAGCCCTAATGCCACCCTATACAGGCGTGGTGTGGACAGAAACGACAGGGAAAGGGGGTGAGAAAAAGCGGAGAGTTGAAGGGGGGCAGGACGCTGGGAAGCGCAAAGGAGTGGAGAGGGAAGGAAAAAAGCGGAGGAAAAAAAAAAAAAAAAGGAGGAGAAAGGGGAGGAGATGAAAAGCAAGGGGAGAAGGGAGGACCGGGCGGGGAGGAGGCGAGAGGCCGGGGAGGAGAGCAGGGAGGCAGCTCGGCAGAGGNGCAGCGCCGCCGAGCGGGCCCGGGGCCCCTCAGCGGGCGAGGCTCGGGCGGCGGCCGGAGCTGGGGACAGAGGCACCCGGAGACCCTCCGGGAGCCCGCCCGGTCCCTGCCCCTGCCCCGGGCTCCCGGCAGCAGCGCTTCCTCACAGCCGTCGGATCCTTTTCAGAAAAGAAAACCCTTCCCATGCGAGTTCATGGAAATAGGTCCTCGGCCGTTTTCCACGCCAGCAAAGCCAAATCAAAGGGAGATTTGGCTTTTTTTTTCCACAGGTGCCTTGATCCCGTTGGCATCAGGTGGAAATGGAACCTGTAGGTCACTTGTGAGAAGCGTCCTCCCTTTAAGACCTTTATGCCTCCACACCCAAAGGTGTATTGGACAGCGTTGTGTGTCCTGAAGCTGCAGAACAGACGCAGAGTCTGGATCTGAACCCCAGGTGCAGTGAGCTTAGAGGGGTGGGGAAGCCTTGCTCATTCAAGGCTAATGAAAGAGTTGAATTTGAGCTCCACTCCAGAAGGGCAGGAGATGGTGGAGGCAGAGGTTTGGTTCAAGTCCATCTTTAGTCAATGCAGAAGCTTTCTCTGAGGGGGAGCCTCTGACTTGTGAAACTTGCAGACAGATCTGTTCGACTGAAAACAGCTGGTTGTTTTTTTGGTGCTCTTGCTAGCCAGCTCCTAATTATTTTCATTTAAACAAAGAGCTTTGCTTCTTCCTGGCTCATCTGCTCTTTTTAATTGTAAAGAAATCAAACCAAAGCAGGCTTTGACAGTAGCATAGCTTCACTGAACAAACTACAACACAGATAAAAGCCATCCCATATGTTTGTGGTAATGCAAGGCTGAGATCAGAAGGTAACCACCCTAGCTGCATGCCCCTCTAGTCCCCAGATATCCCCATCCCCCTGCTATCAGTCCTTGCAGCACTAAACCTGGACTGTTTGGAGCAGTTGTGCACAGGAACTACTCCACTCCCATCTCAGCTGAAGTAACTGGGGTTCTCCCACAAAACCACAGCCATGCTGGAACTGCTCACCACATGTAAGGAGCCAGTGGCCACTGTAAATCCTTTGGCACTGTTCCAGCACAGACAGAGGGGAGAGGCCCTGGCATAAACAAGTTTCTGGGTGCTAGGAGTACAGTTTGGTACTCCTGACAGTGCTGTTAAAAGTTTTGCTGTGTAATATGGCAGACAGCAAAGTCCAAATCTAGTTAATTCTTGGATTTGAACTGGTGTAACCAGACATGGACTGTTTTCAAAACATTTTTAAATTTTTAAAAACAGAGCTTAGGCAGCAGTCACCTTTCCTGACTCCCCACAGGCTACTGAGACATGCTGGTGGAACATACCAGAGAAGCAAACAGCTAAAATGTTGGCATGGGAGCAACTAAGCAAGCTCATTGTAAAAAGGAGAGAATTTTGATGGTTAAGCATGCTGCAAAGGAATCACCAAGTCTCTGACTCTCTCTCCTCCCCCTTTCTATAAATAATTTCTCTTTCCAAGCAGAAACGAGACTGAAACTCTTGTGGTGAGCTCCACCTGAATGAGTACATCATACTATACTGGGATGGCAGGAGAGGATAAACAGTGATTCCTCACTTGAAACATCACTCTGAAGTCTAGAAGTTCAGTGCTATGTTGGCACACAAGCCTGCTCTTAGGTTGTGAAGTCTCCTGCTCTTGGCGAGGAGCCCATTACAAGGGTAAACCTCATGTTGGGGCTGACCAGTGCCTGCTAAAGACAGGAAGAATGTGTCCACTAGTGTCTGAGAACTTTGAATGAGGGTTTTCCTTTGCACACAGAAGGTAGATGAACTCTTTCCTTCAAAATCCACTGTTCCTTCTCCAATGGCAGCAGGAGGATAAAGTCAAATGGATACTGTTTTTCTGCTTTATGTAAAGCATCACCCGACCCTGTTCAACATGAACTGATACCATGATAGAAGCAGCATGAGGATTTCCAAAATTCTCCCTATTGCTGTACTTGTGCAGGTGTAGCAGTGGGAGCCACAGAAAGAGCATAAGGAGATAGATTCCCACTGATCAGAAACATGAAGGATGCAAAATTTGACATGTCCCCATAAAAAGGCATGTCCCCAGAGGAAAAGTAGAAGCCTTAGGTATAAAATACCAATGTTTGTATGAGTGTAAACAGCTAGAAGGAGATTAGAGTCTCCATGTACAATGCTGCTTTATCTTCTCACAGAGGCTTCTATCACCACCATATCTGACTTCCTCTGTATTTTCTCTTGGGTACTTCTTGGCACTATGTTCTGCCTAGTTTGGAATTAAGCAATGAGTTTCTTGCCTTTTATTTTGGGACTCTGTTTCACAATTACTCCTAGCCAGATTTTTCAAAAAAGAAATTCACATGTCAGGAAAATGACATAATTGTTTTTCTTTACAGTTTTCATGACACGTTCATAATTTCAGTAGAAAAAAGGTCTTTGTTTTTCATTTACCCAAACCATAACTTTATAAGTGATTTATTAAACATTTATTGCCTAAGTATGTTTGAGGACCCCAAAAAGTGTTGAAAATCATAAAGTTATTCCTTATATGCTAAGTAGCACAACCTCCAAAATTTATTCTTATTTTGATGGCAGAGACAGCCATTTACTGGCTTTGCTTCTGCTGGTAAAGCACCAAGGCTGGTAAGTCCTGAGAGTAATAACTGAAATGGATTTCCATGCCTGGAAAGCTTTTGGTGGGAGTCAGCCTTAATTCTAAATTTCAACATCCTGTTCTACTTGTATACTTTCTGCAATCCAGAATACCCTCTTTCTTTGGCATTTACGTGAATAGCAGACACAAAAATAATGCACAAATAATTTTATCAATAACGTCATCCATGCTTAGCTGTAGTTTCTTCAAGAATTTTTTTTTTTCAAAAGCCAAACTGTTCTTTATACAAAATATTTTTTCTTTCATAACAAAAAAAAAATAATGCCTACTTGGAATAAACATGCCCTTCGGTAGAGATTTTGACTGAAGTGGCACAAAATAAATATCATAGTATTAATTTTCAGAATTCTTCTGAAAGAGTTGCAATCCATCTTCTTTAATTTAGTGGATTTACTGTAAGTAAGGTGATATAATTCACTGCTTCATTTCACTGCTTCACTGGGACCATAAAACCAGTGTCTCTGTCTCCAAAACTCCTTCAGAAATAGAATGGAAATACTTTACTTGCTTATTTTGAAGATAAATATATGTTTGTGTTTCAGGAGCTGATGTCAGACAATAGTCTCTGCCAAAATGCTCATCCCCTTTGTTAAAATGTTCCTTGCTGATGTGTTAGAAAAGTGTCCAGAAATGAAAAAATCATTCTCCCAGAGTTCTCATTAGTATTTGAGTACAGTACAGCATTCACATAACAGGAAGTTCAGAGTTTAGAGGACATTTCATGCTTTGCAGAGTGCATTGCAGGGAGTGCTTGCTCACTGCTGGAATGTGATTCTCTCTACAGTGGATGCCCTCAGACCGGTAGGTTACACATCACAAGCCATGTAGGGAACACATTGCCACAATGCACCATTGGTCAAAAATAGATCACTCTCTGATATGACTAATCAGGACATTCTTAATGTGCATTAGGAAGGAAATAAAATGAGTGTTGATTCCCATGCTTCAGAAAATCAGTTAGGTCAGGAAAGGGAAATCTTCTGCTAATGAACAGCTATGGACACTTTTTTCAGCCTTCACCTGCACTGGCTATTATTAGAAGTAAAGCAGAGACACAAAGAACTGGTCTAAGTGATGGTTTAGGATGAAGAACATTAAAGACAAGAATCAGAAATTAATGGAAAAATGAAATAATCATTTGTCCCAATATGATCGCATGTCATACTTTATCATGCAAATAATGCCAGATTCATTTGAATTTGTAGTCCGAAAAACTAGTCTGATGGATTTAACCCAGGTTTAAGATGACCATTTGATTAAGACAAGGAGAACATTTCTTAAAACAGAGGACATGAGGAACTGTAGGATATAGAGAATTCAGTGGTCTTCCAGTGATATCTAGGGAACAGTATGATGTAAGATCTGCACAAATGATGTCTAAAAGTAGACAGAAGCATGCACATTGAAACTGTGACCTTATCAAATCAGCAGAAGATGACAGCAGATAGGAAAAACTGAGGATTGGGTAACAGAAGTGGAGCAGAAGTTAGTACAGCAAAATCACATACTTGGGGATTAGTGAGAATTTATTTGATACACTGGTAACTGAACTGCAAATGACAAAGAGGGGGAAACACCCAAGTATGGTATTTATTTATGACTTGGCATATAAGCATATATGAAAGTATCATGAAAAAGGACAAGATAATTCTGGGATATATCAGGTAACATATATCCCAGTCAAATCTGAGAAGTACTGTGAGTATTCCACAGGACATTGGAGAACTTATTTCCAGATGCTGCCTATAACTGCAATCAATTACATTAAAAAAATAAATTAATTACAATCAACCCCAAAATTTAAACTGTAACCAATGCAGAGAAGGGCTCTTGGGGTGAATAGGGAAGACATTATTTTACTAGAGGAGATTAACAGGGCTTGTCTTCTTTAGCTCAACAAAACAAAGGCTGAGGCCAAATAATTGCTTTGTATATGGAGTCAGGAAGTAAACTCTAGAGAAGAAAAACGCTATTTTAAGCATAAATCTGGCACAGGAACAAATGAGCATAAACTGGCTATTGAAACCATTGAGCCTGGAAATCCTAAGAAGGATGCAAACTGTTGGAAGAGCTGGTCATGGAACAGCTTTCCAAAACTGTTCAGACTGATGAAAGATTACTTGAAGTTGGTCCTGTGACAACAGCAAGGTGTCCATGTCAGCTCTACGTTATTGATTAGTGACAGAAAAAATGCTAGAGAAAAAATGCGTCTCGTCACTGAAGGAGGGCCTCATGCCACTAACATTCACAGAGAGGCAGATGATGTCAGGTTCTACAGAGTCATTAAACTGCTGCACACTAAGCAGGTACCATTGGTTTATCTGCTGTGGGCTTGCATGCTGGGACAGATTATGGTGCTCTTATGGCAGTAGGGAGGATTCTCACCATCTTTTCTTTCCTTCACAGATGTTTGTGAGGCTTTAAATGTGACAGTCTCTCCTGGACCAACAGTGCAATACTCTGAGGGAGATAATGCTACTCTTTACTGCCACATTTCTCAAAAGAGAAAGACAGACAATTTGCTGGCTGTGCGGTGGGTCTTCGCTGCATCACCTACCCAGGAGCATCTGATGATCAAAATGACAAAGTTTGGGTCTGTCCAGTATTATGGAAATTATACTCATCATTTTCACAAGCAAAGACTTCATCTTCTTAAAGAGAAACATGGAACTATGTACAAATTTCTTATTTTAAGCCTCCAGCAAACAGATCAAGGACATTATATATGCAAAGTACAGGAAATTGGCAAACACAGAAATAAGTGGACAGCATGGTCAAATGGTACAGCAGCTACTGAAATAAGAGGTGAGAGATTACTGATTTCAAGTCTATAATTTCTTGTCCTGTGATCCCTTTTTTTTTTCTTGTAGGTTCATCCATAAAACATTTGAATTTAGATTATTTTTGAGTGTAATCTGTGGGTAGGAGAAGAAAACCTAATATTCAACTTACATTTTGTCTCTCTCTTAGTGTTTCCCTTGCTCTTAGTTCTAGTCTAGCAGCAGTTGGTGAGTAGCACTCTTACTACCACTTTGGTACCATTGTTTGTACCACTTGCAGCCAGAAAGCAGAGTTAGAAAAGCAATGGCCAGCCTGCTGGTATTGAACTTTGGATAAAATGACCAGCAACAAGTGGCAGATGTGAACCAAGTTGAAAACAAGCCATCTCCTTTGGATGGATTAGCTCAAATCTCATTAGCCACCACACCCACACTTTCAGAGATGGATGAAGCTGGATTTCAAGAACAGACTCCTTTGAAGAGGTGGTTTTGCTTAGCAGCTGTGCCATCAGTTGTAGCTGGCAAACTACCCCCCTGCTTGTGTCTTTATAAACAGAAAAGTTGAATTCTCACGGGGACAACTATAAAGATAATGCCAGAAAGCAGTGTAGAGTGTTTTCTCTTTCACTGAATGATGTAAATTCCTAAATGCCTGTAGTGAAACATATGGATTTGTCAGGAGTTCTTGGAGAGGGAATGGCATGTTCCAAGTAAGTGGCAGCAGAAGAGAAAGCAATATAAAATATTGTCACACCTCCTGTCATACCCGTCCTCACAAAGAGACTCCACATCTTTCATAGCTTCTCAGTCTATTGCTAATTATAACACTGAAACCTCTCATTGCTTTTCATAGCTAAACTATGGAGTTCAGATCAGTGAAGTCATTGAAAAGAAGGAAATCCATAATTCTTCAGCCCAGTTCTTAAATAATATTTTTCCCCAGATTTCTAGTATGAGTCATGGATATATAATCAGAACATTTGGGGCTTGAGACCTTATGACTTCCTCATTTTCACACTGTCTGCTCAGCTGTATTGCTGCTCTCCTCTTGAAATGACCCAAAGCAGAGCAGGAAACCTGAGATGAGGGAGGAAGACTGGCCAGCCTGTAGAGAGGTGCAGAAACCCTGTGGGGATCTGAGGCAAACACCACAACCACCCTGGCCCCTTAAAAGCATATTTATTCTAGTGCTAAATCCAGATTAAATATACCAAAAGATATCTGAAATCCTGCATATCTTTAAATGTCATAGCAACTGTTTTACCTCTTAAAGCCTCTGGACTGGAAACAAAGGACCACCTTTGCTAGCATTTGGCTAATGCACCCTGGGTGTACCATACTTGCTGCACTTGAGAGGGAAGGTAACTCTTCCAAGTAGTTTCCAGGTTTCCCAACAGTAACACTTGGGCTTTTCAAGGAAATTTTATTCCAAACACATTTTGTATTTTATGTTATGATCAGTTACACTTTTATTGAAAAGGGATTTACTTGTATTACAGTTAGACCCAGGATGCAACAAGAGGAGCAATACAAATTGCCTGAAGAATTTGGATACTTAAGTTGCACTGCTTGTGCTTTGTCAAATAAGGTAGCAGTGTTCCACCACATCACAGTTGCTGTGTTGCCTAACATTTTATTCCAATAATGTGTCTGCAGTTATGCCCACATTCAAAATAGTATCATTGTGCTAAAACACCAGGCAAATTTCTTAAAAGTTTGCTCATCAAGCAGAGGCAGAAATAGAACAGCCTTTTTTTTTTTTTTTTTTAAATTTATTCACAGGAAGGCAAGGTTACTGTGCAAGACACAGATTTCCAGGGAGAAAAGAAAAGGATAATTCTGCTTCTTCAAAATGTAACTTGCTCTTGAAGCAAGTTGACAGCTGGATCTGTAGTATCTACTGCTATTAATTTATATTTAGATTTTGTTATTTGCTAGCAAGTTTGCTCATGTAAATTGGCATAGGCCATTAAGAAGTTGCAAATACATTTTGTTGCAACACATAAATTTGTACAAATACACATCTTGGACTTACAGAAAAAACAATTGAGTTACAGGCTACAATTCCTTACTATGTAATGATGACAGTTAAATTTTAGCTATGTATCTGGCTTCTACTTTAGGGGCAAAATACATTCCTTTGGAAAGGAAGCCTTGTTGTGGAGATGGAGTCCTTAAGTTTTCTGTTCCTGCACTCATGTCAACTACAGCAACTCTGTAGTGTTTTCAGAAGGTCCACCTGAAATTTGAACTGTTGCAGTTTGCCCCTTTCAGTGTTGGCAATACAAGACATCAGATAGCATTTATAAAAAGGCTCTGTTAAATCTTTTTAGCAAAACCAAGAGAAATCCATGTGCCAATGTTGCCAAGAAGTGTCTCCTAATCCATCCATGCAATGTCTTCTGTCTAAGATAAGGTCAACCTTTTCCCCTTTCCCCATATTCTCATTAAAGGCATCTCCTCCTTTTCTGGGCTTGTGTCATCAATGTCAGCCTAAAATCAAGTTAATTATAATAGAGAATATACCAAAAAACTAGTTTATCAGAGACCAAAAAAAACCTCCCCCCAAAAACCCCAGAAAAATGGTTCTTCTCCCTTCCTATCAGAAAACTCAAAATAATCAGTATTCTTCTCAGAACAGTATTCAGCAGCCCAAAAACATCATTTACAATCAGGCAATCCCTCATGAAAACTGCACATCTCTTAGGAAGAGCAATACATGTTCCAAATGGTTTACAATCCAAGGGAGGAGACTACTTGTGGGAGGACAAACATAGAAAATTAGGCAGTCCAGCTATAATCCTACTGACATAGACAACAAAAACAAGTAGATGATCACAACAATCTGTCTTGTTGGGAAGCTTGTTTATCAAAATTTTTCATAGAAGAAAGTCTGAGTTCTTAAATATTAGTTGCATATGACATTTTCTAACAGTAAAAGTGCTGCAAGATACAGGAATGCAAGATTACTTTTTTGTTCCCAAAATGAACAAAAGCCCTTTTTTCAGAGAAGTTATCCTGAAATACTTGCCAAAGATCTACACATGTGATGCTTTCATGTAACAAATGAGTAGTTTGTTAAAATATTCAGGATGAGCTTCCCATCACAACTGAAGAGAAGATTTCATTAGTCCTGAAAATTGTATATCCGTTGATCTAGCCCTACACTTCACATCCCTGCAGGGCACTCCTTAATGAATTCCCTTGCCAGTAAGATACTTGTTCTCTAATGATTTGCCACGTGAAGCTCTCTTGGAGATTCAGACCTCCCTGGCAATCTGGAGGATATTACCATACTCCCATTTCACTGCAGTGGTTGCTAGAGGAAGAAAAATCATGGAATTGGCATAAGTGACATAATCTAATCTCATGTTGTGAAAAATACCGACATGCCTAAACAATGTGGCTGAGGAGAGCAGAGAGGGTTTTGAACAACATTTCAGCATTTGGGTTCTGGTTCAAGGCTGTTGTAGTGACAGTCATCCATCCTCCTGAAACACAGAGGACAATACTGTACAGCTGAACTGTTTAATTGAAAGGCAATTAGGTGAAGCAAGATCTTGGGACACTGAAGTCTAAAGCAGAATAGATTTACTTCAACAGGTTCCAACTTTTTTGCCGCACATTTCTCAATTTTTGTCATGTCTTCTTTGTTTTTTTTCAGTGATTTCATCAAAATCTTCTGATCATCCCACTTACAAGAAAAATCATGAAGCCTGGAAGTTTTTTGAAGGTAAAGATACATCTAACTGGTACTGTTTTTATACATGCTGTTAGTTTAGTCCAATGGACAGGACAACTAAAGTGCCCCAAGTCAGGATCAATTTTGCTAGTTCCTGTGCAAACCCAGTGCTGCCTCAGAAACCATCCCACAAAATACAAGGGGTACTGGACAAAAGAGAATGGAAGAGACCAGCTTCAGTTTCTCATATATCTGTTATGGCTAATAGGAAAATAACCACTGGGAATACGAATAAAAGCCATGAAGTAAGACTAAGGCTGTAGTTTGAAAAAGAAAAAAATAATCATACAAAACCTTCAAGCCAGTGCTCCCAGTAGAAGAAGCAACTGCAAATTTCCTTCCTTCTTCCCCAGCCAGTCAGCACTCTCCCCACTGCCACTTTTCTTGTTTCATTGTTTGTGTGTTTGTTTGTTTCTTTTGTTACCAAAAAACAAACAAATGAACAAATACAGCTGTTTGAGCTGGGAAATAACCCAACTGAAGTCCTTTTGGGTTTTGAGTTGTTACTCAAAAAATCTCCAAATCCCAAACCAGTCCTTTGTTTGCTCCTGAAAGTCACAACTCATAAGTGCAGTTATATCTATTTGCATTTATGAAGACTTCAACCAAATTTTAAACTGAGCAGGATACTGGAGGAAAGTGTCAAGAGGGTTAAACTACTTCTGAACTGTTACCCTAAATCTTTTGGGCCAGAGTCTGTTTAGACCTTGTAGATATAACTTTTTTCTGTCCTATCATCATAAAGCATCAGCTGCAGCACTGACCATCACCTGTGCTTGTGTTTCAGATCTGTACGTGTACGCAGTGTTTGTGTGTTCCATAGGGATCATCAGTGTCCTCCTTTTCACACTTGTCATTCTCTGTCAGTCACTTCTGAGCAAGAGGAGATCCACAGGTGAGCCAAATGCCATTCCTGATGACTGCAGAGCCCTTGCCAAAAACGGGGGACAGGGGGAGGGGAGAGGAGAATGCAGAAAAAGCAGGAAAAATAAATATTTCCTTGCCTTGATTATATTTTTAAATAAAATAGGTAGGAAGAAAAAAAAAATCTGCCAGCCAAATTAGAACAAAGGCATTTTCTTCCCTTTAAATAGGGAGGAAATAAAACTTTAAATTTGCTTTGGACTTTTCAAAAATCTTTTGCCTTTGCACAAACATAAGTTGAAGGTAGTTGGAACTTCTTTCAGAGGAGACCAAGTGCTGAATCATTAAGCTGCATTCTGACCAGCAGCTAAAATATTGCATGAGTGACATTTCTCCAAACGTGTAGAGGGGTTTCAAAACAACAATAATTCTGTTCTATTTTATTCTCCTTTCTTGAGTAGCTGTCAATATTCTTGGGAATTTAGGTGGTTTTGTTAGCACTCTCTCACTTGCAGTATTTTCTGAAACCAAAGCATCATTTCAACATTCAAATCTGTCTTTTCATAATAATATTTCAAGATCAAAGGTTGCTGTTTCATTCTTTGCCTCAGAGAGGGTTTCTCAAAGCAGCTGCATCAAAGCACTGTTGTTGTAAACAGAAGTGCTGTTTCAGATCTGGGGAGTAACCAGCACAGGCTCTACTTTGGTTTCAGTTTAAAAGGGGTTTGTTTGGAGACCTCACTCAAGCTGCAGGGATGAGATACTAGCACACATAGCAGCCAGCATGTCAGGAGAGAGTGTAAGGACCACCTCTGAACAGAAGTTTCAGAAGGACTTTGGTTAATGAGTTGCTTTGTTAATGACAGGAGAGAATCATGACTTTGCTGCCTCTGCAGCCTACACAGATCCCACAGAGGAATGAGTGACTCAGATACACAAATGAGAAGACACGTAGGGCAGAAATAGGTGTATAGAGAAGCCCTTTTCTGACCACAAACACATTTCAGGCTGTGGTTCCATCTTCCTGGTAGTGCACTTAGCAGAGTAACTCTGATTCTAAATGAACCCAACAACTCTGCTTGCCAAGATGAAGGAGCAAGGTCGATGTTGTTCTTCCTACCCTGTTAAGTGATGACAAAGGTTTTGTGCCAAGGGAGTACCCACACTTAAGTATGTTGGTCATGGTGAGTCACCCTGGAGCCACAAGCACTAGAGTGATGTATCTCAGTTTTTCTTGAGCAGACACTGGGTTAGAGTTTGTTTGATTTTGTCAATTTACTGCTGTGAGCATGCAAGCAGCTTGAAGGAAAGGTCTATTTACATTGAAACAACATCAGCTAAATATTGAAATATTATACAATATAGAATAGGGATATAAAAAAGAGAAGAGGTAGGTTCTTCTGGGTTGCTAAAACCTTTCTTTGCTATCCAAATATCTGAATATCTGCATGCTCAAAAACATGTCAGCAGTGTACATGAGCATCCCCTTACTCCCTAAGGATCAGGCCTACTGTTCTCCTATATATTTGAAAAAGGCCTGACAGGTAGATGAGAGCACTGCCTTGATTGGCTTAAATATTGTCCCTGTGTTAATCCCAGCTCCTGGTGCTCTCAGCACCCATTTCATTAGAATCAAGATGTATCTGCTGGGAGCTCTACAGCTCCCTTAGAATGGAAGAATTTAGCTAAGTCCCAACATGAAAACTTCCCTACAGAAAGGGGCATAGTCGTGTGAGTGTCCTGTTGTCTGGTTTTCATGGTCCTTTAGAGAACAGGGAATGAAAGGAAGGGGCATATCTGTGTTGCATTCAACTTCACATCGTGACCCAGGGATGCACTCTCTCATCCTTCTGAGATATAAATTGGCAGTAGGTTGACCAGAAGAGCCAGAGTCTGTCCTTTAAGAGAGGCATAGAAGCCACAAAGCCACAAAAGAGCATCTTAATAACCCTGGCTCCTAAAAGGCTGCAGTGGGGGCAGCTGCCCTTGCTCGGGACTCCTGACTCAAAGGAATATGAAGTGGAAGGATTTACACAGATCACACACACAGCTGTCAGAGACAGGATGGTGGCTGAACTGGACCTCTGATCTGATCCCAGAAGGGATCCCTTTATGCCTGTGGCCACAATCTGACTTACATTAGGAACAGCCGTGGCTCCTGTGGGTGAATGGTTTATTTCAGGCTTCTGGAAATAAATACAGGCACCACAAGGGAAATAAAAGTCTTCAAAGTAAAATTACTGGCCTGCTGTGCTTTTCCTTAACAAGCTATCTTTTGGCTGGACTGACCGCTGGAATGTGTGTTGCCCAGCATTTCCACAGCAGATTTTTGGTGTTGTTTAATACATTCCCCTCTCCTGTGACTAGCTGTGTCTTCAAGTCAGACTGCATTTTAAAGCAAAATACAATGCATGGTGACTATCCTTTGCTCTCCCAGTGTAACAACCTGGCAGCTCCACCATCTCAGCAACACAGGTCTGTCTGCAGTGCTCATTTGAAACTCATAAACTGTGCTGGTGTGAAGCCACATTTTCTTTCTTTTTTTCTTTTCCTTTCTTTAACAGTGAAGCATTACCTGGTGAAATGCCCCCAGAACAGGTAGGAGATTACACATCTCTTTACTCTAATCCAGTTTTGGATTTGTGTTACTGTGTATGCTGAAGAATAGAAGTGATGTTTTCAAAATGCTTATGTGAGCATAAAGAGTTGCAGGTCCCTGACTCATGAGTGTGCCTGCTGTGCATGAAAAGGGAGATCTGCCTGGGCTAGCTGTAGGTCCTGCCAGTGTCCAGTGATAAGCCTCTCCTAGATGCACTGAATTGCTTTCTGAAGAAGCCTACTTTCATTCTGTGTGGATTTCTAGGATTCCCCAACACCTCATGAGATGGTAATGACCTAAATTGTCCATGCACATAGAACAAATCCCAGTGTTACCCAGGGATTCCCATGCCCAGGAACGGAGTGGGGCTCAAAAGCAGATTTTCAAGGCCCACAGTCTGTTCCCAGCTGAAGACTACAAGTGATGGGAAGAATTCTTCTTCTGCTGCAATGTTAATCACTGTCCCTTTAAGTACCACCTGCTGCCAAAAGTTTTTGATGGCGTGGTTATAAAACTGATTTCCACTGTATAATTTCCCTGGTATGTATATTGGACTGGAACTGCAGTACAAAGTATATGACAAATATTTTACAAACAAAAAAGATGAAAGAGGGATGCCTCATAACAACACAGAAGCACAGCTGTTCCCCAGTTTTCAGTGACAGAGACCATGTGTTTCAGCCTTGCAGTTTAAATCCAGTACCTCGTGGTATCACATACTGTTTCTCATAGTCTTTTTAGACACTACAGGATTCAATGCCAAATACAGCATACCCTAGATCTTCCAATAGTGTGATTTTTAGTGCATTCTCATGGCATTCTCATGGTATTCAATCTAACTGGCACTCAGATGGAAGTGAAATCCAAACAAAGCAGCGCAGGGTTCAGGAGAGGCCAGTACAAACCAAAACGTTCACATTATTCATGGACAGATCTTTGTTCTGTGACCTTGACCAGCCATTGCACCACCCAAAAATTTAGAGACAGCTCAACAATTTTCATTTGTTTCCTGGATGTTTTTGCTTTCCCCCTTCTTTATTAACTGCTGTGACAAAGTAGGAATTACAACAAACAAACAAACAAACAAACAAGAATGGAGAGGGGGAGGAAATCAAAGTATGTTGATAGGAAACACAAAAAGAGAAGAAAAATGAGACCCAGCTGAAAAAATGGAGCATGGCAGTCAGATAAAAACTCATACTACAAACTCTGACTGTCTGGGAAGAGATGATGTAGCAATGATACTGCTGCAGACACTGAGCTTAGGAAGCTGAATAGTGGGAGAAAGCAAGCCAATGTGATGCTTCACCATAAAATGGATACCCTAGAAGTGAAAGGAATGCATGACTCTTTATGGATAAAACCACAGTTTCATGTATTTCAGTGTGACAAGTTATGCTAATGAAATCCTCAATCACACAAATGCATGCCCAAAGTGCATTGACTTCAGGACTTGAAAATTAAATAGCTATGAAAGTGTTACCAGCATCATAATTGTTATATTTCACACTTGGTACCATTTATTTTCCACCCTCTGCTAAAAACACAAACCATCACTTCCTTTGAACTCATTGCTCTTCATCTGCAAATTGCCTTAGAACTTAATTCAACACACTTAGACCCAAAACCTACTGTCTAAATATCCATTAGGCCAAACTGATTAACTAATTTACATGAGATTCTTGCCATTTAAAATTACTACTGTGCAAAATTCAACCTTGATTAGAGAAGCTCAGCTCCAACTCCCCTAGTGATATTTCAAACACAGAGTAGAATCCAGTTCCAAAATTACATTAATAGTCTGATGTCTAAGAAAGGTCTGTATTCCCACTGCAGTAATACCTAAGCATCTTAAAATATTTTATGTCTTGACATCAGAATGATGTTTTTACTTTTAATTGGAGTCTAAAGCACAATGGGATAAGTGATTTGCCCCAGGTCCCACAAGATGGCCGTGGTAGAAAAGAAAATTAAATCCAGATTTCCTGAGTATAGCAAAGCAAATGTTTCGGGTTTGGTTTGCTACTTGACCAATAACAAAGTAAGGAAAAAAATGACCAAAACCCATTTCTTTACCACATTTTAAAAATAACTACCTAAATAAAACAGTACTGTTATTTTTAGTTTCCCAAACCACCTAATTCCATTTCCTGGTGGGTTTTTTTTTCTTTAAATACCCTTCTCCATGTTATTTTCCTTGTTATTGGAGCATTTTGCCAGTTTTCAGATCCAGAAACCCCCAGGAGGTGAAGCTTTGAAAACAGGAACATCTTTTTCTCTCTTTTATATTTGTGTTGGCCTGAACTCTCTAGTCTTTCAGTGACTGTTCTTGTGGAGATAAGCAATTGGAGATAAATAAAGTGTTTGCCTCAGAAAGCTGTCCATCTCAACACCTTGGTTCCACAGTGCCAATCTCATGTTACAGGCGCAATTTCTGCCACATAGAACTTGAAACAAGAATCCAGCTGTCCCTGGCACCTTTTCACACAGCTCTTCTATCTGGAAAATATCCAAGTAACTCCCAGTTCACTCAAGGGAATTTTTTGTCACCCCCCCGCACTTTGACAAGAGAAAACAGCTGACTTAAATGACAACAGGAAAAGTTCCACATCCTAGACTCTAATAAGGATAGCAAAGCCAAAATTCTAGTAGTTTCCCAGGTCTTGCAACAGCCATGACCTCCAGAGAAACTGCTGCCCTGGTTCCATGATTATTACACACCTTCCACAGGTTACTTCCCCAAACTCCTGTATTTTTCTTGCTCTCTAAAAAGTCATTAGATCCTTCAAGAAATGCACAACGTGACATGGTTGAAATAGAAGCCAGGGGGCTGAAGAAGGAGCTGGAGATAAAAAACTAACTTTCCTTTTAGACATAGAATGAAACAAGGTCACAAAGAGTCTGTGTTTCAGAGCCAAGGAGTCTTTTCTGAGCCTCCTTGTTTGGTTTGAGGAGCTCAGTTCTAAGACAGCAAGTACAGTTGTATCTCCCAGAATTAGTTAACCCTGTATGGCCCTGGCATTTAAAAGAAACCTGCAAGTCTCAAATACATTTCTTTGTAGCATCACTTTTCCTGGCAAAGCAGGAATAGTAACTGATGCAATGAATTGACACTAAGCTTTTTCATATATTGTGCTTAAATAAGTTATATTGGAACAATAGTATCTATAAGTTACACATCTGCCTTAATGACATTGGATTATTAAACCCCAAAACATTTTAAGAAATCATTCCCATCTTCTTTTTGGTAGTCTTTTTTCTTGGTAGCTTGCTGTTTGTACGAAGAAGCCAGGCAGAACAGTTTCATTTTCTGCTGGTTTTAAACCATTTCATCTTGATTTTAGTATAAAAACAAATGGTTGTTGTGGGATGGGTTCATAGTAGAGCTGGCAGACTTAGAAATTGTTTCAATCCAACCTTCAGTTTACATAAGATGTGATTTATTTGTAAATTGCAAACATATTTTATTTTTAAATGCTTTTTAGAAAGTTTGGTGGCAAACCTATGTTTTTGACTGAGTACATGAAACGGAACTCAGGAAAATCAGCAAAGACCAGAGTCTGAGTAATCCACACAAGTATAAATCCAAGTTTCTTTCCCTCCACTGCCTTCATTTTCCCCTCACTTTTGACGCTGTGCTTTGCAGCTCTGGGGAGACAGTTACCAGCGTGACAAGCATGTCTCCTCTACAGCCTAAGAAGGTAAAGAAAAAGAAAGAGAAAGAGAAACTGGAGCAGCCACCAGCCATCCCAGCAAAAGGTATGAAAGGAAAGGCAGAGGTCTTTCAGATCCTGAGCACAAGCATGGAGGGACAGCAGAGTGTGGGAAGTCAGGAATCCTGCACTATCCATTGTCTCTGCCTGTGAGTGGCCTGTCCTTGCTCCCACCTGTGGGGGAAGAATGCCCTGTACCTGCTGCTGGGACGGGCTGTCCCCTCCCTGCAGATCCACCATGCTGAGATGCTGCTCAATGGGTCCAAGCAGGAGGTCTCAGCTCCCACTAACTAGAGGAGAAAAAGGAACCTCTGCAGCAACATTCACCCTGCTCAAAGAGAAGATTAAAGTTAGGCCAGTTGAAGTTCCTTGTTGGGAGTATTCTGAGGGAAGCCAGCACATTGCACTCTTTAAAACTGCTGCTACACTCGGGAAGTCAAGCAAACTGAGCAGATAAAGACCGGCATCTTGGGCACTTCATTTTCCAAGAGGATTTGCAGCTCCGGGGTCAGTCTCACAAACTCTTGGGTGTGCTTTCTGAGCAATGCTGCCAGTGCTAAGCCAGTGGGAGAGAGGAGGGGAAGGACTTGGAGATTTACTGTGGGTTAGGTCGCAAATGATCACTTCTCAGGGGGTATACTTGCTCTAATGTTTGCATACAAACACCATGCCTTGCAGATCAGATTCTTTAATCTTAGGAATTTTTCTAATTCAGAACACTCGCTATGTTTCCTTGTAAAATGCCTAAAATATGGTTAAACTCATATATAAGTACATGAATTTGCTTCTAATTTGCTATTAATATGTAATCTATAAATTGCTAATGCATATACTAAAAATGACAGTGAATGATAATATGAAACGTTCCCTTAATATTTATTTTTGTAGCTCCAATTGCCAATAATTTCCCGAAGCCCAAACTCTTGAAACCTCAAAGAAAATTGATCCTGGTGAGTAATTTTCTATGACATAATTTTCTGCACATTCTTCTCTCTCAATACAAGTGCTGTAATGTTGCCAGAACTCTAGGTTCAGGTATTATAAATTGCCTTAAAAAATCATACCGGTCCTTTTTTCTTTAAGTAATAATTTTTCAAGTGATGAATTATCTTGGTTCTTTTCATTTTGAGTATTATGTTACACTGGGTTATGTTTTCCAGCTTTCTAACAGATGTCATGTCTATAAACTTGGCCTGTCCTTAAATGAAACCTGCTATTCATTCTCATGTGCTTATGGCAGCTGGTCTTTTGGAAAAAAATACCAGTTACTGACAGAATCATAACTGTACTGTTCACACTTCTTTTGAGAGTTTTCAAGTGAGAAATGGGGAGCCTTATTCTGCTCTTCACTGGTGTAAGTTAGAAATGCCTTGAATTGCAGGAATAAGTTGTATATATATATATAGCTCATACTAAGGAAAAAACCCTTCATATAACAATTTCTTTTGGGTATGAGTTTCTGATTGAAAAATGCCCTTGCAGGTACTTGCCAAACAAATCAGATGGATGGTGAGATGTTTCTCTGCTTTTGTAACAAAGCAGTGCCTGGACAAGACATCCAGTGGTAGTAGAGTGACACAGTTTTCTACCAACCCATTCAGATGCCTGTAGCTGCAGTGGTCTGCTCTGCTCCCTGTGTAGGCAATAGAAAGACAGATGAGGTAGAGTCAGAGCCTGATGCTCCTGGTAATTCAGACTACTGCTCTGAGTTGACTTTTGGGAATCCTTTCTTCCTCCTCTGGCAATAGAGAGATCCCAGAGAGACCATCTCTCTATATTAGGTGAATGTGGGTGCCTAGAATTATGCCACTGGAATAAATCAAATGTCATGTGATGGTTTCACTTTCAGATGAGGCCTAGAATTGGGAACCTTCCCACAAATTGTCAGTAAATACCTTCTACTTTTTACAACCTTGGATACCTGGGTGTAATGCTAGGTGACTTGAGAACAGTTCAGCTAAAATCTTAGGCAGTTTTACTGCTTGGATATGGAGCTCATCATTCCTCTGGTGGTCCTGCTGGGATTGCCTCTTGGCCAGACTCTGCTCATACAGCTCAGGCTTTGGTAGAGGAAGAGGCAGAGTTTTAAAACTCCATGGAAAAGGCCTTACATTGACATAGGTGACTGTGGCAGGCCAAAGCCATGCTAAGAGGACAAAGACACAGAGCAGAGCATCTGGCACGGGGTGACAGCCACCCTTTGCCATGCACACGGGGTGAATCCCAGTGCCCGGCCTCATCACTAATCAGACAGCCTTCAGCCCTCTGAGGAAAAGCTTTCAGCAGTTAAAGCACTCAGACTCTTCCTGCAGGTCAATAAAACACATCAACACATGCTGAACTTGAAGGAAATCTGTTTCCAGACACTTTTGCTTTCTGGAATAATTCCAAGGATAACCCTCAAATAGCTGTTGGCTCTTCCCTTCCTGCCACACAACACCAGTCAAGGTCCAAACACTTTGGAGGTGAGCAGAGTAAAGGCTTTTCAAACAACAAAAACAGCTTTGTCTCCCCTAGCACAACTGAGGATTGCAGACAGCAAACTCTGTTTTAATGCCTTTGATGCTGGACTTCAGTCTGGCAGCTGTTTCCATATGTTGCTGTCTTCCCTTTCATATTTCACCCCAGAGTGCACCTGGAGAGATGTAGCAGCCCACAAAAAGCATACAATCTGTGGACTTGAGTTAGTTTTAAGTTAAAAAGTGATCCAACAGATATGGACTCACCTAGCAATAAAGTAAATTAAGGGACAAAGTAAACTAAACCAAAGTCAGTCTATAAGGCACATTCAGAAGCTGAGCAGGGCAATTCCCAGAGCAGTTTCCCAATTCTGTTCCTCTTGCCTCCTTTTACAAAACAGTTGTCTATATTTTGTGTTCTCAGGAAAAAATAAGCCATACTTTTTGCTTTTAAACTACATTTTTTTTCAGTGAGGAAAATTAAACTAATTGAAGTTAAAGAAGTTTAAAGAAAGATAAAAAATACAGAAAATACAGAGAAAAAGACATATCACAAACATCTAAATGAAATTCTTTTTTATTTTTAGCAAACTTGTCTCCCCATTTTAAATCTCAAAAAATTCTCAGATTTTATATTTTCCATCTGCCTTGGGGCAAAAAAATGATCATCATTCTGCCAAATCTCTGCAGGATAAAATAACCTTTTCTTTCCAACTATAATGATTGCACAGCTGGTGTCTATAGTAGGTATTTTTTCACTGATGGCACACACTTACCACGTAATCACTACTGCAAAGACAGACACAAATTGCTGAGTTTCTGGGCTACTTCTGCACCTTCCCTGTGCAACCCAAGAAAGGGACTATATTGGGGCACCAGGAGAATATTCTAGAAAACCTAAGCTAACAAGATAGAGTGTAAAGGAACATTACAAAATAATTCCAGTGTTTTGGGAAATTTTTTTATAATAGCCTAAATACCAGCAAAATTATTTCCAGAGGACATATGCTTTTGGTTTCTTGAAAGATGTTTATAATAAACTAGAGAATTTCTTTTGTTGTTAACATGCTAGAGTGGGTTGCAGTATAATTTTACAAGAACACAATAACCTGGATAAAATACTGACATAATCTCCATGAAAATTAAAAAAAAGTGAGAGAGAGAAAGCCTAATACCAAGTTCAGTTGCACAGCTTTGAGTAAAGCCTTTTAAATACTCTGCTTAAGTCATATTGCTTTTGCTTTAGCCAGAATAACAATTCTATGCTCCCCCTGTTGCAAAAATATTCCCCATCAGTGTCATTCTCTATTAGCATCAATGAGAAATGTGTACAGATCAAAGGAAATAGAGATGCTGAAATGCAAAAAAGGATGTTTTTTATAGCATGCAAGAAGCACAGAGAGTCATTATGAAGAAGAAAATTCTAGGGGCCCACAAACTCTTCCCTCTAAGGGCTGTTCTGCTCTAGCTTTAAGTACTTAGCCCTTTGAGTTGGTAGAGATAAATCTTCTACTTCCTCAACCAAATTTTCTGGTAAGCCTTTCATTGCCTCCTAGAGATTAGCTGTCATAGCCCAAGAGTGTCAGTTACAGAACATCATCTAAATGAAAAGGCTTTAGTGTCTTTTCATGAAGGTTTAATCATCAATCTTAGAAGCTCCTGTGTGATTCACTACAACCAATGGAAAGGATGCCACCTCAGGGTGGATCAAACCTTCAAATCTTTACTTATGCAACATTTTTGTTGACTTCATCATTTTCACACTAAATTTGAAGGGGAGGAATACCTGTCCAGATAAGACAGGCTAAATGCAACCTTCTGATCCTGCCACTGATGTGCACTCTGCTGTATCATATAAATATCACACTTTGAAATCAGGTAAATATGTTCTGTAGTACAAATTATCCCTTTGGGTTCTTCAAACATGTAAATGTCACAGTCCACAAGAGCTGGCTTCTGCTTTTTCTACATGGCTAACCTCTTGAATAACCTGTCTGTTGAACAGAGTGTATCTGGCCTCTCTTGTTCCCCACCACAGAGTACATGTTGTTGCTATGTGACTTCTGGAGCAGAGTCCTCCCAGTGACCATAGTGCTGAGCTACTTAAGAGAAGTATCCTTCTGCCTTCAGCTCATACAGCATAGACAGCATTGTTTATTTCAGCGTGGATTGGATCACCCGTGGCTCAGTGCTACATGATTACTGAGATCTGCTTTTGATGATGGTGATGTAAAAGCTGCTTGAGAAACAGGAAAGGATTATGGTTATCTAAGGCAGAGGGAAATTTCTAGCAGTCAGTATTTTGTACAACTTGTAGGATTCCTCAGTAGTCTTAACTGTAGTTATGATTGGCCCTTTCCTTGAGAAAGAAAAAGGAAGTGAAACACATCTGCTCAGTAATTTGGGAATTCTGAAGCTGGGAGCAATCAGGTCTTCCCTTCTCCTGGATGACTTTAACTTCAAAGCCGTACCAGCCTCTGTTAGAAGAGTTGCTTCCTCCACAACATGTAACAATGAGCGGTGATTTAAACTCCTGATTTCTCAAGGCATTATTGAACTCCACAGTCTTCCAGTAAGACCATACATATGATATTCAAAGGAGTGGTAAACAGTTTTTCCCTTGACTCTCTTTTATTCTTTAATATTTCCATTCAGTCCTCATAATTCCTCTCTCTATAAGATAAGTAATACTTTTTTTTTTTTTTCAGTTTC
Source organism: Pycnonotus jocosus (assembly GCA_013400435.1). Taxonomy (NCBI): domain Eukaryota; kingdom Metazoa; phylum Chordata; class Aves; order Passeriformes; family Pycnonotidae; genus Pycnonotus; species Pycnonotus jocosus. Next base: position 211,815 of record VWYP01019053.1, on the reverse strand, counting down.
TCCATAGGATGTGAGGTGTCCATAGGACATGAATATCATTTGCACATTCAGGTTGACACTTGGAACTCAACATACTCAAAGTTACTGAGTTATGCTTACTTCCCCATTCAGATTGCAGTTGCTATCTTTACTGCCAAGAATGAATAATTTGTATAAATACGTAAAATTTCTTCTTGGATCTGTATTGAGACTTGGGTATTTACAAAATACCACAGTAGATGATTTTTGTGTGATGACACATTTTGAGTAACAAAAGTGTCACCAGTGAAGTGAAAACTTTTAATTACTTCATTGGCTTTTTTTTTTTTAATGATAAAAAGGAATCAACCTGATTTCTAGCAATGTTGGTTTAGAATGTAGGAATAAGTGCAACTGTAAAAGCAATAGAGCATTAGCAAAGGTGAGGATGCTCTTCCCCCAAAACTCATTCAGTTGGACTTATCAAGTCATCTTCGTCCCTGACTCTGTAATCATGACTTCTTTGAGATTCAATAACAAACTTCAGATGCAATGGTGAAAGTCTTCATAAATTGTTGTAGATATTGCTCTCAGGGAGTATAGGAAACATTTTATGCTATAGAGAGTAAAAAAATAGGTGTCTTAATGGGAAAAAAACCTGCTCTTTTTAACTGATAATGCCACTAAAAGACATAATTACTACTCTCCATATTTTCCAATGTCATATTTCTTAGCTTTGGCACTGAATGTCTCTCTTGATATTTCAGCACTCTACTCTGGCCAGTAGATGGATTTCTAGAGGATAAGTCATTTTACAGATCTAGCTTTAGAACTTCTGCAGAAGTAATTTCTGAAACTCCTCTATTCCAGGGGAATCTTTGGCTTTCTGCTAGCAATCAAGTCCCTGACACTGGTAAACACTTGAAGCTCTTAAAAATATAATAAATTTCTGACTTCTGAGTTATGGTACTTTCTTAATGAGGAAGTCATCCCACTGAAGTTCATAAGGTTTGAGCGTTAAGTGTATCTGTGGCCCTCAGGAACACTGCTGATTTTAGCACAAGAAAGGCCACATATTATAAATGGAGGGATTTTGCAACGTAGATTTAAAAATAGGACTGTCAAAGGCTAATCCTTTCCTCTCTGAAGCTCCAGTGAGTTTTCTCCTTCCTGACCCCACTGCCAGCATGTGCTTTTTCCAGTGTCCCTGGTGTCCCAGACAGGGGAGTTGCAGCCCATGCTGCATGCTGCATCTTTGCTTCAGCACATCCTCACTTTCAACTCCATCACTGACCCTTCAGTGATGGCCAAGCTGGCAGCCATATCCCATCACCTCCACGGCTCTGAAAACCAGATGCTTTGAAAAGGAGATATGCAGAGGAGATGATGGGGTGGCTCCTTTCCCTTAGGCTGCACTCAGCAGGCAGTTTCCACCCTTCTGGGCATGCATACAGAGACAGCCAGCAATCTTTTCCTGCGGTAACACAGCCCAACCAGTTGGCCTGGGGAGTCCTGTCTCAACACTTTCTGATGGAGTGTGCTCAGCAGTGACACTGGATGCTCCTGAGCTGTGCCATCTGGACAGTATCTGCATTTTTTCTGTGGAGCTTTTTACCAACTGTGACTACAAAACAGGATGTTTCTCAAATATTAAAGGAAAAAGGCCAAAGAGTCAAGTTTGGCTTTTGCAAGAGAAAGGGAGAGGGAAAAAACATGGTCGTTCCAGAGTGTGCTTGCTAAGAAGAGCTCCTTCATGGCAGTGGGCAAGGCTGCCTGCTTGGTGCTGTGGAGTAACCTGGCAAGAAATGCAATTCCTAGAGCCTGGAGCAAACAAGCATCAGCAGCACCTCTTGACTCTGTACCTTTCCCATCTGCGCTTCCTGCAGCATCCCTGAGCACCGCATGGCCACCCAACAGCAGGCATGGCCGGGCCACAGGGGGCAGTTTGCCTTGTGCTGGCAATCACACCATCACACCAGCAAACATCTGCAGAGCTGGCAGGGTTTTATCCTTGCTGCCCTAATCCATGAGTGCAGGGCGTGCCAGTGAGGGTGGAGTTTCATTTTCAAGTGTTACTGCAGGAAACCAGAGTTACTAAAAATACTGGGAAGCTCTGAATGGAATTTCATAGAATCATAAAATAGCTTTAAAAGGGACCCTAAACATCATCTAGTTCTAACCCCACTGCCATGTGCACAATTTGGGAAATCTGCTTTTTTGAATCCAGAAAACTCAGAGCCGAAAATTCAATTTCACCTATAGTGTTTTTTCCCCTTATGTAAAAGTCTTTCTGTGTCATAGCTCAAACAAAACTACATTACATGTGATTATATAGACACTGAATTCAAAGGGACTGTCTGCAGCAATAGCCTTAAATAGTCTTAAAATATTTAAGACTGAGGAAGTCAGGCCTTTTCTGCTCATTTTTGATAGTAAACTAAAAACTCACATTGAGTTTGTCATCTTCATGACAACATGTGTGGTCATGGAACAGTGAGATTGCAGCAGTCTCTAAGTGCAAGTTGGCATCAGTTGTTTTTCCAGAGAAGTTAAATTTATGAGGTTATTATTTGCTTGCTTTCTTCATACCTAATTACAAATTTCGATAAGAGTAGTCTTAGCTAAAACTTCAAGAACTTTCAAGTCTGACATTGCTCACAGTAAACATCCTTGAGGCTGCCAAGAAACGAACTAGCTAAGCCTGGCAGGAGCAAAATTGACATAAATGGTAATTATGGCATGAAATTCAGAACAATTCTGATTAAAACCCCAACCCTTCTAGATAATTTCCAACACATTTATATTCCAGACAAACACAATAAAAACAAAAGTAAATACACATACTTTGGTTGCTTTTACATATTCACATGATAAACTTTGCAGATTGTTTAATAAGAAAAATGTTCCTATAAGTGAACTCTTATGAATAGTTGCCAATGGGAAGCCCTGTGACTGGAATAAACTAAAATTAAACTGGAAGAAACCAGGAAGAGGAATCATCTTGCAATTGCCAGAAGATACACTGGAAAATCATAACTCTTCCTAATTTGTTTTGGCAAAGTATATGATCCCAAGATGAGAAAACAGACATACAAGATAAATACTGTATCTAGGAATGCCACATGGGAATAGAATCCTACTAGAAGAAATCATTTCAATATTATTTTAGAAAATGATGCAATTTTTAAAAAAGGATGTTGTAGCCCTAGAAATCCCAGTGGCCTCCTAGAGGAAGAGCCAGCCAGAAAGAGAGGGGTGAATGGCCAGTCATTCATTGTCTCTTCCTCTTCTGCCCTACCCTCCATCCCACCTATAACACCAGTTATTGAACTCATACAATTGTTCCAGAAAGGAGGTGGTGGCACAGCTCCAGGCTAACATTGCCAAGACAATATCCAATCCTAATGAGAGATGAAATTGTAGAATTAGGGATTTTTTTCCCCCTGTCTGCTCAAAAAAGTTGGTTTTGGACAAACAAATCAGCAAAATTAAATTAAACGTGGTTGATAAATGAAGTGCAGAAGAGTGTATGGAATGAAAACCTGGCTACCACAGGTACTTAAAGTACTGTTGGCTCCTGTGAACTGTTATTACACATCTTTTGCTGAAAACTGTATACCTTTCACAATTTTGAACCTCTTGTGTTTTTCCTCATATTTTCAATCAAATTATTACATACTAGAAATATGCATAAGGGAAATTATTCTACACATTTTATGGTGTGCTGTTGCTTGTAGCAGTAATTGAAGTACCTTTTCCACTTATGAAAGTACTAATTTTATTTGGTTTTATTGCTTTTCTAGATGCAATTATTTATTTAGTGTGTTTTGGCTTTATTAAATTATGTTTACTATAGGAACATCATAAAAATGTATGAAAGCAACACATCAGCCACTACTGCCCAATGACTTGTTTTGGGGAATCTAGTGTTATTTTTCATATCCAAACATAATAGAATAAGGTAAGAATAAAGAGATAATCTACACTGAAAAACAATGCAATTTTGAGATAATATAATAAAACACCTGGACAATATGATTTCATAAATCTTACTTCTAAAATTTACATGAGCTGGGCGTTAGGGTGGCTATTTTAGGACATGCGGCATTTTCTAAATGGAAACATAACAAGAAATAGGATTAAACATAAAGGGGAAAACATACACAGATTTAGCTTTTCCTGAACAACTTGTTCCTACAGAACAATGAAAATATTTCTACCTCAACAGATGTTCTGCATCAGACTCAGGAAATGTAGAGTTTTACTCTGGCAGTGACCAACAGCTTTGTTTCAAAAGTTGTATCAGATTCATTTTGAGGAGGCTTTTCACATGCAGTGTATCATTATTCATTGAAGGTCTGATGTGACACTAAAGTGGGCAGCAAAATTCCTAATATCTTCAAACAGAGACTCAATTAACTGTCATACACTCAAAATAGAATCTTCAGCATTTGTTGGTGTTATTGTGGTGTCCATCCTCAATGTAACTCCTGTATTTAGCTTCTGTACTACATAACTGAATAGACAGGCACATACCAGTTGAAATCTCAAGAGGAATCTTTAACTTAATATTAAAGCAAGAAACAACTGAAGTGCCTAGAAACTGAGGCTAATGCTTTCAGGATAGAATGAAAAGGGCGATACAAAAAATTTTCAGGCATCACAGCAGTTGACCAAGACATTTTCTAAGTTTTTAATTGAAGGCCAAGATAGGAGAGATGTCTTTGAGAGATTGGTTGACTTCAGTGACACCACTTGCAGCAGTAGCTGCACAAATTTTTGAGGATTTGATCTGCAGGAGAGAAATAAGATCAAATTAATGCTGGAAAAGTGTAAACTTTTTCACCCTGATGGAAACAGCCTGAAATACTGAGTGTGAGTAAGGGTCAAGGCAAAAGGAGAGGATTCCAGAGCAGTGCAAAGGGCAGGAAGCAGGGGAGCACAGAGACTGATTTCAGAGGATATTAGATGCTTATCTTTTTAGGCAGAAGACAATACAATAATTATTCAAACACATTTCAAGGAAACAGGAATGATTTGTGTTAAATCAGAAATAAATAAGCAATAAATAAAATGTGAAACTTTTGGCCTTGGCAAATATTTGCAATTTCTTCCTAACATTTAAGTACTCTATGGAATATCTTGGTTTATGTACTTTGAGCCAGTTTTAAGTTTACAACTGCCAAAACATTTCTTAGTCTGAGAGATGCAACCTTTTTATGGTTACTTCTTGTAACTGCAAACCTTTGCATGGCTGAAATGTTTTGCTTTTTAATTGTCTTCTGTACATCAACTTGAAGACATCAGTTATTTGGGTAGAACGCATTACTCAAGAAGATAAAGAACAAATTCTCCAGTACTTCACTTCAGGCTGTAGAACTTCACCATTTTTCAGGGAACATAGACCTCAATCTTCTACAGATGAAATCCATTTCAGGTACTGAGGGTCTCACATACAATTCCCCAGCAACTGTTTTATTTGTTGCTACATTTTCAGAGGTGAATTAGACATGAACAACCCATTCCCAACTGTGAGCAAAACACACACAGGAGCACAATACAAGATCTTCCTCCTCTAAGCCACCAGTGGCAGTAAGCAGCTTCTGCCACACATGAGAAATTTGTTCAGTGAATTTTATTGACCATCTCACTTAGGTTAAATTTTACAGTTTTAAGTCAAACTCAATCACTGTAATACAGCAGGCAGTTTTGGTGGTATGGCCTTTGCTCTAAACTCTGAACTCATCTATAGCTTGGCAAAGGTGGTGAAATTCCACTGAAATGGCAGTAATTCTGTCCAGTTTTTTCTGCCTTATGCGTATTTTTAACATCTTTTGGTTCTGTTAAGAAATATACTGAGAGGCTCTGTGAGTGGCTCTGATTAGAAATGTAACTGGTCCAAGGTTTACAGCTGGAAAGCCAATCTGGCATATATCTTTCAAATTGTGAAATCTGCAATAAATCAAATGGGGAAATTTAGTATTAAGGAGACTGAACATTTTGCTAACATACATCTTTCAAATCTGTCAGTTTGAATTGTCAAAATGTTCTGTGTTTGTGAAATTGGAAGCAAACCTGAAAATCCTACTTAGCGCTGTTTTTTTTTTAATTATTATTTTTATTTCATCTTCTATGAATTAGCTCTAAGGCAGAGTAAACAGATTAATGACACAGTAGAATTAGAATGAGTGGGAGAAGAACTATACCCAATGTTATAAAATATCTACATTCAGTGGTAAAGACATTATAATGAATTTGTTGGTTCTGTTTTGCAGCCAAAAATTGCAGAGGAGAATTTAACATATGCTGAACTTGAACTGATGAAGCCAATTCAGGAAGCCAAAGGCATTTCCAGTATGACAGTCTATGCACAGATACTCTTTGAGGAGAACAAGCTGTAATAGTTCATGCCTGTATAAATGTCCTTTGTCTGTGTTCTATTTAATTCTTGCTGTGCTGTTTATTTATAAAAATCATACAAATGTCCTTATTTTTTTATTTCTATTCATGTACTTCTGTTTTTCTGTGAGACTTTTAAACAAGATGTAGTTAAAAGTAATCACAGAAAAAGCAGCTGGTTTACAAGTGACATCCCAGAGATTACTCTTTGTGTTCTATACCCCTGTTGGAAATGGACTGAAGTTCAGCCTGGGGCATTTTTAACACTAAACATTATCTCTTCGTTAATGTTAATGTTAATGTTAATGTGATGAGTCCAGCTGCAAACATCAGTGTCTTAGCAAGCCTCAGGAGGACTAACAGCAGGATCCATGCCCATCAACCTGCCACTGAAGGAAAAGACCACTGCCCAGGAAAATGGCCACTTTAATGCATTTTGTCCCATCAGAAAAATACTAGCCCAGTAAAGCTGAGACTTTTTTCTACAGCCAAGGAAAAGCTAAAATTACTTTTTCTCCTTTTTTCCCCCCTTCTCCAGAAAAAGTTAGAAGGATTTGTGCTCTGTGTTTTCAAATTCCCATTCTAAATGACATTGTCTTTAAAAACTTGTTACTTTTAGTATGGTGTTTGAAATAAAATATTTCAAAATAATATGAGGGAAACATTTATAATTAAACCCTCATGATTTAAGGAAGAATATTCATAGCTTCGGAACATCTCCCAAGACTTGTTTTTTTTAAAATTCTGATCGGGAATAGGAATAACTTGATAGTGAGTAAAAAACTGAGAGAACCAGGACATTGCATTTGTTCTTGGTTTAGTTTGGTGTTTCCAAACCTGCAAAAGTTTCCTCCTGTAGCCTGCACTGATGAGCTGCTGATCTAGAGGAAAAAATTACACAGGTTCTCTGTCAGCATTGAACAGACTCTGTAAAGCCTTGCTGACTTTGAAATTATTTCTTTGGAAAAACCAGGGCTCAGGAAATAGGGAAGTGAGCCTAATGTGAGGGCACAAAATAACATTCCTCTTTCTTTAACTCTTGATAACTGAGAAGGCATTCTTCCTTTTCCTTCGATACACATTCATGGAAAATGAGCTATTCTGTGCCATCCCAGGCATTTCAGTCATGGAGAACAGCTGGACTGATGTTTTCAAGTTCATGTATCTTCAATGTCTAAATTTCCCCAAAGCTCAGGGAGAGTTTGATACCCAATATCTTTCTGGTCTTGGGAAGATTTAACCCTTGAGTAACTGTGCAATTCATGGAGATGTAAAAGCCAGGGCTCTTTGTGTCACCATCAGGTCATGGAGAGCCAATACCTGGCATGTGCCAGGTCTTCTCCAGGTGTGTGAGGGAGCCCCATGACAGGCTGCTCATTCAGCAGTATTTAATGTGGATTTTGGAGTAGCACTCCTTGGGTTCTGGAGTCATCACTAAGATGGTCTGAGCTGCTTCTTCCTTTGCAGGTCACACCCTTTTAGTGATAGAACAGCTTCTCACCAGGGCCCAGAGCACAGCTGGGAATCACCACAGGAACACTCATGCCCTGGTTCCTGTTACTGCATGGGAGTGCAGGAGAGGAGGATGGGGGGACAATCAAGGATGGGGGCATGCACCCAAGGGCAACCATGTGACAAAACACATCACTGCCTTTGGAGAGGTTCACCAGAATAAGCAAGTCTGTATAAACTGCTTTTTAACTTTTTTTGAACAGTGGTAGAGATTAGACAGCACATATAATCTGTTACTGTCTAGCCAGGATCTGTAAATATAAAATGCAATCATTTTCTTCCACATTGGACAAAAATCTCTTCTATGAAAAGGAATTTAAGAAAAGCTTATCAGACTGACCATTTTGTGCAGTACTAATTCCAGTTCTATTCCTGCATCAAAACAGTTCTTTCCAAACTAGGGCCAGCTTTCATCAATAGATTTGCTAGTAATTATTTGCACTTTTAATGTTTGCATTTGTGAGGTGTCAAAAAAGATGTTTGTTTGTTTCACCTTTGCATTATACCAGGATTTAATCACCCACCAAGAGGGCATGTTATCTTTCCTTGTTCTCTTATCACGTGTTGGACTTTCAGTGACAATAGCAATCAACTCATTGACCAAAACCAAATTGGTGCTAATGAATGATTCAACATTTAGGGATCAACTTTGGAACAGCCAGTTTAACTGACCATTCAGAGAGGACTTCTGTAATGCAGACAGCTGTTCAAAAGGCCTTAGAAAAATATAGAATTTATTAGTTGCTACTTTGGAATTTAAAATCCTAACACATTAATGATTTGACCACTTAGCTGTGAAAACTTTCAGGTTTGGTTACAAACACGTATTTTACATAGAATTGGCCATTGTGCCCATTGTTCAGAAGAATCCTCTTCTGTAGTTCTAGCATGTTAATGAATACCATTCTTTATGTATTAATATCCTATGTATTCCTTTTATGTTTGATATCTAATTTCCCAAAATAATAATTAATTGAAATGAATAAATTACATTTTTTATAAGATTTGTTGTCTTACTCTTTGTAGGATTTATTGCTTCCTAGAGAATGATATTGCTTCCTAGATTGAGGGACATGTGTTTATCTCTTACACAGCATTTAGAAAGCCACAGTATTTGGAATTGAATTCTTCATTCTGCAGAAAATTTCAGGCTTTTCAAATGTTTTCTATTTGGAACTGACTTCAGGTGACAGCAGAATCCTGAAAGGCAACAGACCAGCTGAGTGAAACAAGGCCAGAAATATTCCTAGGGAGATCACCCATCTTCCCGAGCAGGTATTTCCTATATCTTTTCTTATGCAAGGTCTACCTAGATTTAATAATGTCAGATCATATCACTGGGGAAAGGAAAACATCATCTTGCAATTGCCTGCACATCAGTAAGTGTCAAAACAACCCACTGAAAGACTACAAGAGAAGAAAATTTCATTGAATGTAATATGCTTTAGTGTGAGAAATGCAGAATAAATGGATTTAGCTCCTTTTAAGAGGAACTGCAAGGCCAAATTAATCCCTGGCCTAACTCTCTCTGTCTCTAAGCAGAGTAGCAGCAGATCTGAAGGTGGCCCACTGTTCTTTATGACAGGAGTTCCCATGAAGACTCTTAGTACCTTATTTAGCAGCAGATGGAGTCAGCTGAGTCACACTATTTTGGTTACTCCTTCTGTTGTCATTGGTAAAACTTGGCTTGGTGCTGAAATCTTAACAAATACAGCTCTATTAGCTTCACACCAAATTAATATCAGATTGTTAAACGTTAATGTACTGCACCCTATAGCTTTAAATAGAATTAGATATGTTTACAGCTTTGGTTAAATGCACCTTGTTCCTCCACATTAAATTTTATTACTAGAGTCCTCCATCGGCAAATAGGAGTAAATCATATTAGTGTCCCAGGCTGTGTGGGGGTTGAATCTGCAGCCCAAGGAAAAGGTATTTTATTACTCTTTATTACAACTTTCTAATTGGTAGGTGTGGTCAGCATGTCATTATCTCTGCAATTGCAAGCAAATTATTTGTTTTAGTATAACTGTAATGTAATTGTGGGGTTCTCTTTGTTAAAAAGTTCAATAAACTTGTGTCCTTAGCCAGGGTTTGGCCAGGTGCTGCTGGCAAAGAAGGACTCAGACCAGAAAAGATTGCATTTAATGTTTGATTTGTAGGTTAAATTTTGCTTTTAGAGGGCTTCTCCAAAACAGCTGTGGTGAATGACATCCAGGTGCAAAGATCCTTTTTTGGCTTCAGTCTAACCTGCCAGGGTAAGAGATAAAATTCCTAAATTTTGCATAGTAAGTGCTCATGTGAGTTTTCTGCTGATGTGAAATGTACTCATTCCACGTGCTTTGTTCCACTGGCAGGTTTGATTCCATTTTATTACCTTGCTTGAGCAGATCAAAAGACTGTGTGTCAAGGGAAGACTCTTGCACAGCAATAGGTATTTCAGAGATGCTCCCTGTCTTGGCACCTTGATGTGTCTCTCTTGTTCCTTACCAGCATTGCTGAACTGTTTCCAAACCCCGCAAAGGGCTTTTCAGTCTTCCACCACGATGGTCAGCAGTGTTCTGGCAGCCCTTTGTGAGCCTCCTGCTGAGACCTGCTCAGGTTTTCATTTTAGTACATAACAGGGACAGTAAGTGCAGCTGTATTTCCATGCTGTGAGGACCTGAGACCTGATCTGTGAGGATCTGTCCCTGCATCTCACACCAGGGCAGTGGGGGATCATGTCCACAGAGGCCCTAGGCAAAATCTCACTTGGATTTTGGTCCAGGCTAGGGAAAAACTTAGGGGAGAGGGACTAGTTTGGTCAAACACAAGCTTTACCTCATGGACTTAATCTGAGTTAAGCTTTGTTAAAATCCTATCTATTTGTCTGTAGTAATATTTTGCCATAAGGAAGTGAATGAGAATGCAAGAGTGCTTTAGGGCTTTGTACATAGAGCTGTGGCAAGACAAGATCACCTTTGGGGCTTTTACCTTCCTGTTCCAGGCTGGCATCATCTTGGGCACGATTAACAGCAGTACATAACTACCCACAACCCCACATCTTTCCTTGAGAAATGAGCAATTGATACTTTTGGATTATCCTGAGGAATGAAGAGGCCTGCAGGAACTTCTTGGACTGCCAAGACAAACTCTGTCCTGACACTGGGGAGGATGGAGGAGCACAGCACAGAACAAAGACATTACATGAATATACAGGGCAAAAATCCCCATGGGGATGGGAAACAGCTGTCACTTTCAAAGAGTGGCTGGATGCATGTTCTGCCCTTACCATGGAAGCAAATAAGAAGTTACTGAATATTGGTCAGTGGTGCTGCACCACTTCCTCCACCTCTGATTCTGCCTGCTGTGCGTAGGAACTAGAATGAAAACTGCTCAGCACTGTCTGTGAAGGGATTTTTCAGGCAACCAGTTAAGTAGCTTTACACATCTCTTTCCCCTGAACTAGTCCTGTGGGGCTGAAGCCATAGAGTTAGACCAGGGATTAATTTAGCCTTGCAGTTCCTCTTAAAAGGAGCTAAATCCATTTATTCTGCATTTCTCACACTAAAGCGTATTATACTCAGTGAAATTTTCTTCTCTTGTAGTCTTTCAGTGGGTTGTCTTGACATTTGAAGATGTGCAATCAATTACAAGATGATGTTTGTATTTCTCCAGTGATGTGATCTGATATTATTAAATCTAGGTGTACATTGCATAAGAAAAGTCAAGAATCATGGCTAAGTACTCAGGTCAGAGAAAGGTCAACAATTTTGCTATTCAGCTGTTATTTTCTACGTGGCACCTCTTCATCTTAAATGGTCCTGCTTTGCAACTGTACTCTGCTCTCAGAGGAAAATATGCCCTTCAAATCCCTCAAGCAAACGTAGCTATGCTCGCTTCTACCTCTACTTCCTCCTTGCTTGCTCTCAAAGATCAACCAGAGGATACAAGAGGAACTAATACAAAAGCCAAAATTATTAAATCACCATGCACATGATTACAGCAAATGGCAAAGGCCACTCCTATGTATCACTATAAAAAATAACACTAATTGGGATGCTTTGCAATTTCCTGTACAACCCATAATTAGGTTAGATAAGAAACTAGCAGTGTCTAAGTGCTATAAATGTCTAAATTAAGTTATTTTGAAAGTGCTTGGCACTTTGACATTTGAGAGTTCAGAGTAATTGGGGTATTGAAATAAAATTGCTTCTGTTATTTAAAAGGTCATTATCTTCTTCGGGTGGATATATAAGGACTATTTTCTACTCTAGTGAGCTGGTCTATTTGGTTCAATTAGACCTGCTTCAGTAGATTTCTAGTGGGCCTCCTCCCACTTATCACAGCCCCAGCACTGGCACAGAGAAGGGCCTGTAAATATACAGCCCAGATATGGAGTATATATTCAGCATAATCAGGCTCTGAAGAGCCCAGAGCTTCCCCCACGAACACCACAGGCTGCTATACAACAAGGTGGCAAATGAGTCCTTACACAACAAAAGCCAACAAATGCTGGCTGAAGCCAGCCTGCCAGGCAGACAAAGGCTTTGGAGCAAATCAGGATTTCACCTTCCCAACCAAATAACTCATGGTCTGGCAGCAGCTCTGGTTATTGCCATAACTACTGGAATTCCTTCTTTACAGCGTACACGGTCTCACACAAAAATGTGCCTTTTTGCTTGCTTACTAAATCTGGTACTCTGCAACTGTGTCAGTCAAAGATGGGAACTTAAATGACTGCACCTTGGCTGCATTTGATTTTGGTCAGCCCAGCAGTGTCAGTAAAATAGAGTATAAAGACATGGACATTGGATAAGGAGATTTAACTCACCGCCACTTCTCACTGGAGATGCCACAGCCAGGAGATGGTAGGGAGTGGACTGAGCACTGGAGGGGCCAAAGAGCACTCTCACTACTCACTGCTGTGGCTTACTTCATGTGCTCCTCATGCTGGAGAGCAGAGCATCCCACCAAAACTGGAGTAGGTATGAGAACAGAAGTTTTTGCTGTCCCTCTTGGCCAGAGAACACATGTGCAAGGGAGAAACAAAGCCCTGAGAGCCTCATGTCTAAACTGAACAAGGAGACAATTTCTGACCTGAAACAAGGAAAGTTCTCATGCTGCTGTTGCCCCCATGACTGCACTCCAGCCTCCACATGCATAGAGCTGGAACACGTGAATATGAAACACATCAAGGAATTGCTGAACAGAGAGACCACTGTCCCCATCACAAGGGCTACATTTGCTCAGTACTCATTAGAGCAAATATTATGGTCACTAATATGCCACTGTAATGCTGAAGGCTGCTGGTTCTGGGTGCCACATTCCCATAAGATATTTAACCCTGGTGCGGGGAATAAGGGTGAGAGCCCTTTCAGATGAGCCTTTTAAAAAATTTCATGTGGCAAATTTTTCATGAGCCTCCTGATGCTAGGGAAGAGCTCTGATGACAAACTCTGTCAGGAAAAATGTACAGAGAGAGTTGGCATTCCTCCACAGGAATTACACCAGCCTGTACCCTTCTCACACCACCCCACCAGCCTGGCTGACCTTCTTGGCAGTAATTGGCATGCACACATCTGAGCAGTGACACCAATAGTGCGACAACTGACCCCTGAGTTGAGAAGAGTAACACAAAATGACAACCACAGGGAAAATTTTCCTGTGGGAATTACAGATTGCCTTGCATAGATTTCTCAAAATCAGTTCAAGTAAATTCTCTTTTTCGAGGATGCAAAGGCCTTGCAGTGCACAGGCGAATATTGCTTCATGAGTGTTAACTAGCCTGCAGAATGCTAGAGATCAGACTCTGCTTAATGCTCAGTGTAATACTTACAAGATTTCTGTTGCTGAAAAGGAAGCAAGATACCCTGTGTAATAACCAAATAAGTGTAATTGAGGCATTTTAGGGTTTATGGTACTCAATTAGATTAAACTGCTTTTTAAAGTCACATAAAGGCTTGGTTATTTCACATTTCTCTTCTTCATTTCCCTATAGGGCAGAGTTAAAACTTATCTCTGCATTTCTTATCCTAGTGGCATTTGAATTCTTTTAAGGATAATTCTCACCCTGAGCTACTTACCCCATGCAAAAGTTGGTTCTGTTGATGTTCACACTGTTCCACTTACAGTAACAACGGAGTTGTTCTAGGAGTATTTGCTTTGGAATTGCTATACTTCATTTTTCAAGCATATTCTAGATCTACTACCCCTACATCCCAAGCATGTGTCATCAGGATACACATCAGGATACTCACAATTCACACCACTACTGCCCCTGACCTAGCACCAAGTCTTGTCTATATATCAGTCAGAGCCACCTCCACATTTAGAGCTGATGGAATTTCCTGGACATTTTCATGGACATTCATAATTTACCAAATACACAGGAGACCAAAACAAATATTAAAACAGGTGGTTGCCAGAGGGCTGGTTTCATGTGATCCTTCAACCACGCATTACAAATGTGGAGCAAAAACTTCCTGTCCCACAGACTTACCTGTAGAAAAATGACCTGATGTCACCCTAGCCCTGTCACACACACTGGCTGTATCAGAAAATTTGATGACTGCAGCATGATGACATTTGTGCCTTAACTCTGCAGTCTGAGTCATGCTTTTGGTACTCACAGTATTTGTTTCTTCCTGTGATTTATGTCATTTGGGAAAAATTCTCTGGAGCTAGAGAAGACTACAAAATCTTCTCCACCAGGCATTGTTGTACAGCAAATCATTCCTGATGAGAACTTTTATCAGGATGAAATTGCAACCCTCTTCTATTCATCTGCCTTTCATATTCTCCCAAATTACAGCTCCTTGAAGATGAGGAGAAGTTTGACTTAGGAAAACATTAAATGTGCTGGCTTCCATTCACACATGCACGCTCTGGACCTGCTCTCTGTGATTCAAAACAGATGTTGCTGAAGCAACTATTGAAGATTTAAGAGAACTGATGTTAGGCAGAAGGAGATGAGCCTGTCAAATTCATGCATGGCCAACCCAGAGCTGGCCTCTTCTTATACCAGACAAAGCCAGGTTGATGTCTAGAGTGTTGGAGCCATTAGTGCAGCTGCCCAGGCTGCACAGTGAGTGCCACTGCCAGCTCTAGAACAGGCAGCGTCTGCTCTGGGCAAGCACAGGCTGCATGAAAAGGCTGAAGGAGGAGGCAGCTTGCAAGCCATTCAAGATGCTTACCAAGTAAATGAAAATGTAGGTTTTCACAGCTTATTTCTAAGGAATGTGGAGAAGGAAGAGGAAAGAAGTAATATACTTTTGTTGGCAATTGACTTTTCCCCAGTCCTCAGGAAAAATAAAGATAGGCACAGTTCACCTTTGCTCCATATTTTGATTTGAATATTGGTTTGTCTTGGCCTGTTTTCAGTGTATGTTTCCCTGAGAACAGAAAGATTAGTGTTTGAATCATCAAGTCATGCACTTGGCAGTCAGAAAGGAAGACCAAGGAGGTCATCTGTGCAGTTGTAATGCAGATTTCCTTGTATGCCTGCATCATAGGCTTACATCTAATTACTGCATTTTCCACAGGCAATTGCCTCACTCACTGTGGAGATCAGGCCGAACCTTGGGGAGGATGTGGTGGGGACATGTCTCAGCACTTTGTAGGGAAGGAGGCTGTTTGCTACAGGAAGATTTGCTCTTTCAGCAACACAATTCAAAAGAAGAGTCATTAGCTAAGCAGTGTCCCATAGCAAGAAGAAAGTTGATCATGTAATTAAAAGAAGACTGGTAAAAACTTGTGTTCTACTCCAGATTCTTCCTAATGATGCCAGCAAGTCTCTAGCACCAAGATTTTGGCATACAGCAGTTCCTCATGTGCAGGACACAAGGGGCTCCACTCCTGCAATGCTATCCAGTCCCAGAGCACTGGAAATCAGGGAGCTGTCTGCTCAAGGATGTGCTTGGTGGTATGAACAAAAGAGCCTTCACACCCATAATGTCCTTCGTGTTCTTCCCAGCACATCTCTGACCCAGTCTGTGTGTTCAGGACTCTGCTCTGCCTGTGTGGCTGCTCAGCCCCTCTGTATGTGAGGTAAGATATTCAATCTCTTCAGCAGGTCAAGGAGGAGCAGAAGGCAGAGGGAGTTACCAATTTAGCTCCTTTCAATTATGCTAAAGTGTTAAAGAGGCTGATTTTTCACAGTTTTCCCATCCCCACTGGGGACACAAATGGCACTTGAATTTATTACACACTATAGTCTCAGCCTTCATTTACTACAAATACTCACTTTTACCATAAAGGAAGATTGTGGAGGTAAATCCTGAAGTATGTCTAATATATGGAACTTCTAGAGAGTATAAGGACAAGGTTAAAAAGAAGACAGAAAAGAAGGAAAAAGAATTAATATCTAGACCAGCCATGTCACATCTTTCTCCTCACCTGTTCCATACATTTTGCCTGCCTTGCTATTAAAAAAAGTCAGAGATAGGAAACATTGCACCATAATACGTTCACAGTGGGGCTGGATAAAGGCACCAGCATCAGACTGGGAATTCCAAACATCATTTTGCAAACAAAACAGCTTTTCAAAAGGCACACATATATTTTTATGCAGATTCAGGGACGAGGGAAGAGTAAGACAGGAGATATTAATATTCTTGCATGTCAGTGAAGAACAAAAATACTGGAACATAGTCATTTACCTGTTTGAAGCCTGAGTATTTTTTATCTCATAATATTAAAAATACAGTATATTATTAAGCTACACTGCTCTTTGGCATAATCAAGGCAGTTTTATTTGCTACATAATATTTGTGAAATAGAATGTATTATGTCAAATTCAGTATCTAAAATAACATTTTAAATACAAAAATTTTCCCAAGAAAATACTACAAAAATCTGATTGTCTATATGCATATCTGTCAGTTTCTGTCACAACTTTGGGGTCCAGTGTCTAATTTAAATTATGCTTGACTGCAAGGTCAGTCCAACATCTTCCTCAAGATTCAGTCTCCAACCAGAGGCTTCCAGTTTCTCTGATTCTCTCATGCTCTGAAGGGTAAATTTTCTCTCCATCCAAAAGGTTGAAAAAACCAAGAAAACTTGTCTGTTTCTTCCTATGCATCCACAGACCAGCAGCAAAGTCTACCCCAGTCATCACCAACTAGGATCTTGGAGGAATTTCTTGAGAAAGAAAGAAAAACACAAAGAAAACCATGTTTAAAATGAACACACAAATAGGATCAAGGCTTTTTCTGTACTTGCAGCAATTAGGAAGATGCAATATTCAGGGGTGTACATTATCTTTACAGTTAAAATTGAAGACCCATGTTAGAGAATATTCAGAGTTTGATACTTCAGAGACTGAGCTTAGAATTGGGTCCAAAATTCCCTGGAGTTCAGTGGGTGAGTTGTGGACAACTTAACCAGATCAGAACCTCTTACCCTTCTCTGAGATTCTTTGGATGTTAAATAATCTGCTGTCCAGACTAAGAATTCAGATTTGTCAGCACGATGTCCTGGCTTCAGCAAACGAAATCTCTGCTGCATGCAGTGCCACACACAGTAATGAAACTAACCCTCACCCCAAATGCTGCCCCTTCCAATGCACATCAACAGCACACTGACTGTGCTAAAGCTGAGCGTGCAGAACGCAGGAACATTTTATCCACTGTCAAAATTTCAACACTTTCGGAGAAAGAGACAGTATCTGTTTTACACTACATCATAACATCCTGGAGCAGGAGATAACAACAAATACTACAGCCAGATGACTGCAGGAGGGAATTGAGTAAACTAAAATACTGCTGGCTCAGCAAACTGAGAGGAGTTGAACACTAAAGCTGTCCTTTGGCCAAAAACTTTCTGTTCACATTTTAAGGAGGTAGTATCTCCAGCAAGTCCTAAGATAGGAGTAGTAGATGGTGTAGTACAGATGGTGTAGCAGCCACTGAATTCTACAACTATTCTGGCCAAAGCCTGCTATTACTCCTGGCTTGTCTCCTACCTGTCCAGTGACTCCCCCCAACATCCTTCATTAATGCACCTAGCCAGGCCAGCTCCTTGAGGGGCTGCTTTTGGCTACAAGAGGTCCGACTGAGCTCTCCAAACCCCCAAACCAAAGGAAGAGCAGGAGCCCAGCCCAGCCCCAGGGCCCCCCTGTCCCGGGCAGCCCCACCTGGACACAGCCAGCGCCGTCACCGCCGGGCTCGTCCTGCTCGCCTTGCCAGTCAGGGCAACGCTGGGATTCAGCTCCCGACAGAGAACAAGATGTTTTCCACGCTTGTTACCTGTTGTGTGGTTTAAAAATAAATATTTAGAGAGCGTCTAGGGGGCAGCATGGACGGGATTGTTATTATTTACGGTCAGCAAGTTGTTAAGTTGAGAACAAATATATTTAATCTTGGCCTGTGCTGTTGCAAAATAGGCCCATCCCAATTTAATTTGTGGCTATGATAGTTACATGTGCTGACGTGCGGCTGTATCAATTGTGTGCTAAATTGGATTTGTGTATTATTGCTTTCTAAATTGCATGCCTAGTTCAGCAAAATTGTTCATCAGTTTTCACTGGCTCTGTGCTTAATAAGATGCCCCACAATACTTTGCTGCCAGGATATAATACAGCCCATAATTGCCTAGTAAAAAGAAATTACATAAAGCCCTGGTATTATCAACTTATCTAAATCTGCTCATAACAGAACCAATAATTAAATGCTGTGGACATTTCACATACACACACATACATACACATGCACACCTAACAACATAACTCAATCAGAGTTACTCTGGTCTTTTTAATGACTGTGTTTTGTATTAATTTTATTTTCTTTAATTCACAGAATGAGGTGTGGGAATATTTGGTCATTTAAAATAATTCTGAAGTCATCTGAATAGGTTAAGGGAGTATGACCCTGCTTTGATTACACCTCTCAACTCTTTATTAAAGAATGCTGTTCTCATATCCATCTGAAAACAGACAGCCTTATGTTCATGTGCAAACAGGTGTTGTCTCTACACATCACCAGATATCTGAGATGGGCACAATTTTTTTATGGTCCTCTTGGAAAAAACCCACAAACAAGAGTGTGCTGCTGTGCTCCCATGGATGGCTTTTAAATCCTCATTTAGAAAATTGCTTAAGATATAAATTTTACAAATAGCTAAAGTATCAGTCTGTTAAAAAAAATGCATATGCAATTATGCCTGGAAAGACCTGCCACGGGAAGTTATAGACAAGAAGTTCAGAAATTCTTAAATCAAAGGAGACTTTTCTACAGGTAAAGAGAATCCACAAAATGACTACAGAATACTACTGGGATTTTGGAAAGAATGTTAAGTCTTTTGCTTTGACTTATTGACAAAGCAATCTTTGATTAGAGATGAGAACAAAAACAAACATGAAGTTACCACAGCCAGACTATCTCACATGGGGCATCTCAGGTGTTCTTACACCTTTCCTAGAAGCATCTGGCTCTGGCTACTCTGAGGCACGACAAAAGGTTTGACAAGCATCTGGTTAAGCCATTAAACATACAGAGGCATATTGGAAATATTTTCACATAGCAATCTAAGTAATGTTGATGCCAAGTTCCATGAACAGCACTTCTGAAGATCTCTGTGGTAATGCCCAATTACTGTATAATATCTTCTCTTTTTTTTTCAGATGTTACATCTATAGCTCTACATTTATGCAAATTGTGTGCCTAAAATTGAAGTAATACAGAATGTCTGTAATGAGGACCACAGCAAATAAGTGGAGTAAATTATACATAATAACACCACAATTTCTTTCTCTTAGAAAAAGCATTGGGAAAAGAAGAAAGCTGTGCTATTTAGGATGTGCCTTTAAAGCTTTCTGACAGGTTTCAACTCCTCTATTTGTTAGAACAGAGAAGCAAGCTTGAGTTGGTTTTAGTACCAGTCAGCACCATAGTCCCACAATCTTATTAACCTTGGCTGTTGTGAAAACCCCATGGTATCAGCTTCAGCTGCAGACAGCCTTGAATAAACAGCACCAAGAACTAGGGCCTGCTGCTGGCCTCCCACCAGTTTGAAAGACCTTCTTTTAAGGTGGCAAAGACAACAAACTTCTCTGTTTCATCCCAGAGCAGGATCTGGCACTGCCCACTCTGACGTGATGCCAGGATGCTTTAGTACAGGCCATCAGCAGAGGTGCCAAGGCTTTCTGGAGCCAGGACTATTTCCAGCCATTGGTTTCATAGCAGAAAGGTGGTCTTCTAACCCATGGGATAGCCTGTGAAAAAGCCTTCAGCTTCATCCAGGTGTGCCCATGAGACGGCTGGCTGAGGTGTGTGCCCATGAGACAGCTGGCTGAGGTGTGTGCTCTGTCTCCGAGGTGGGGCAGTTGCCACCCAGCACTGTTGCTGGCCACAGTGAGTGCACCAGTTGCCCACACCATTTCCCCTTCACAGCACTGTTCCCCTCTTGTCCCTCAGAAGCACACAAGGCTTGCAGCCCGGGGTCTCACTGCAGCTCCCAGCCCAGCCTGCAGTCATACCTGTGCCGCCCGGCTCCTCCGGCGCGCCGCTCTGCGCTCTCAGCCCCGCACCTTGCTCTGCGGTCTTGCTGTATTTGGTCTTCCACAGCTGTGCCAGCCAGGGGGTAAAAAGGGAAAAAGCATGGATCGTAACAATCAGAGAAGGATTCAGCTCCTGCTTCCCAGCAAGGGGTGGGAATTGGATTTCTAACACCAGAGCAGGATTTTGCAGTTGTCTCCTCCTCTGTCACTGTGCTGCACGGTGTCACATTGGAGGGATGTATGCAGGGGGCTGGTGGGGTTGAAAGGCTAACATGCTCTTGAAAATCACATTAGCCCAGCAAGTTCACCTATCATACTGGAGGCAGAATCAGCAGTGAATTCCTACTCATGAGAAAGTAGGACTTATACTGAGTTGTGAACTCTCAGAAACTATATTCAAACATGTTTCTGAGGAATGATAGAATTTTTGCTTTCGCAATCACCCCAGAGTGGACAGCACATTTTCAAAATTCTCCCTGAATCTTGAGAAGACCTCTTGTCAGGAGGATAAAAGTTGATAGGAAGCAAATATTTTACTCTGATTTTAATTTTCTGCCCTCTGCTGCACCGTAAAGAAAGTGCCATGGGCTTTTAGTGGCTCTGTCCTTCCATTTAGAACAAAAAACCTCTACCTCTGGTCTACAATGAATCAGGGTTCCTTTTCCTCTCTCCCATCCACCTACCCTCACCACTCCATCTGTGCTTCCTGTGATGATGATGCTGCGTGTGTCCCAGTCCATCACTTCAGCAAAGCAGCAGCAAACAATGCGGCAGGTGGGGCTGCAGGCAGTGCTGATGCTTGCGAGGAGCTGCCCATTGACTGTCCACAGGTACAGGGAAGATCCCGCACAGGAGATGATGTCACCCTGTAACAGAGCAAGGGCAAGGTCACAAAGTCCTACAACTCATCCTCCTCATAACTTTTAAATGATGATTAGAAATTGCTGAATTGCTCTGATTTAAATTCTGACCGCTGTTTTCCTTCTGGGCAGATGATATAAACTAGACAAAGTAAAAACTACTTTCTTTTTTTCCCCATGAAAAATTCTGACATTTTTACATCATAGAAACTTGAAACAACTGATTTAGCAAGATAATGCAGAAACAAGGGATTTTTTCACGTTTTAAAATAAAAATTTTTGATGAAATGCTCCCTTCCTGTTTTCCATAAAGTCCAGGCTTTTTGTAAAAAAACAGACTGACAGACTGATCTAGCTACTCTCAGGGACAGGGACTGTGTACAAGCAATGCCCAGCACAGGTGCTGGGCCAGGACTAGTTCTCTTAAAAGTTTTACAAACAAGCATTCTCTGAAACAAGGACGTGGCCTTCACCTGCTTAGCTACGAGGCCTTTGGTGATTTCACAATCCTCCTCTGCCCCTCACAGGGAGCTCAGTGTCATCGCATTTCTACACTGTGTTCTGCATTTGACCAATGACCAGCTCTGCATCCAGTGACCTGCACTTGTGATGCAGAAAACATCCTTGGCACAGCACCTCTCCCCTCCATTCCATGCAGTTGCAGCCTTACCAGAGACTGCTTATACGGAGCAAATACACAGGTAAATCCTTAGGGAAACACACAGAACCAAGAGCCAGTGCTGCAATTATAAATGATCTAGTCAAAAGTGCATTTTGATCAAGTTATTAATTGAAATTCTACATAACTTTTCTTGATCCATACTAAGAATCAGCTAAATAGAACCTCATCAGCAAAGTCATCTGGTTCTCAGAAAGGACAGTGTGCCCTTAAATTAGCAACATGCATCTGGTTTAAGTCAACTAACACCTTACTTCACCCCTGCCTCATTTGGGGCCAGGGCTCTTCACCCGGCTGGGCAGAATTCTGGAGATAAAAAAATGATAGCATGTTTAAAACAGAGCTGCCAATAATTTAAGAGATTAAATTTCAGTCACCATATCTGCATGAGGGTACATGATGTCCAGGCATTTGGCAATGATCTACAGAGCTTTTCAGGTCTGGATCAGGGATTTAAAACTAACTGAAATAATTAGTTACAGCAAGCTTTTACAATCCTCCTTACTTTATGAACTTTTTGGGACAGTTCTTATTTTGTCTATGCTACACAAATACTATGAGGTTTGGATCTATAGATGGAACTTCTAGATGGTCAAGCAACTCCAATAATCACATAATGAAGAGCTGTATAGGGTTCTTATTTCACCAATTTTTTTTCCTTCAAAACTTTGCTTTGAACCATTGTAAATTTTTCAGGAAAAAAGTCTTGCTACCAATCATTTGTGTCATTCAAACTGGCATGGCACAATGGAAACACTTTGTTTCTATTTTCATGTAGCTTTACATAGATATATAAGGAAGAATTAAACAAAAATTACATTTTAGAACTAAGTATTCTGTTTTGCTAACATAAAAAAGAATTTTTTCATCCACAAGATATGGACCTTTTATTTTTTTTTTTCCTTGAAGCTTCAGTTGTATTTTTCTGAGGTTTTTCCTCTATTAAATGAACCTTTTGATATACTGTGATTCAAACAGCTTAACCATTTGCACTCCAATAAAGTGGAGATCAGTTATTTGGATCAGTCACCAGACTGATCCTGGCACAGACTGTCTCATTTTTGGACAGTTCCAGGAGAGCAGACACTGACTGAAAAGGCTGCTGTACTGGCTGGTACAGAATGGAGAGAACTCTGTTCCCTTGGGATCTTGAGCAGCTCTGTGCCAGCCCACCCTCCCACTCCTGAATGCTTGGCACTGCTTCAGCTCACCCCATTAGGGATCACCAAGATATTCTGAACTGGCCTGCTGAGGCCAAAGGCCACTTTACACTAACCAGGACTGCTAGGGCTGTGGGCTGAGCTGGCACTGAACAGACAACCTAATTCCCACCCTCAAATTGCTAGCCATCAGACTGCATGGTTAATAAAGCTCTGATATGAGATGACTGTTTTGGCACACACTGAGCAGAGAATATCTGCCTGGTTTCTTACTGCTATGAACTCAATTCTGCTTTTGTACAATATCCAGGACTGGATTCAATCTTGAATTGTCTGAGCAGATGAAACCCTGTCCAAGAATATTAGCAGAGAGAGAAAAAACAAGTATGAAAGGAACATTTTTGGGAGGTAAAATGTCTAGAGAAAAAAAAAATCTCATCCGGAGTGTTTACAGTACAATCCAATACAGAATATTTTCCTATCAACATGCATGCAATTCTGGCCAGGCACAGACCTCAACAGATTTATACCCACTGCTATCAGGAGCTCTCTCCTCATCTGGGAGTAGAAAGGAAAGGAAAAAGCCAACATTTATCACTGCCAAGGTGTAAGGCAGTTGTCAGCTGAGCTGGCAGACTGCAGTCTAATGTCTCAGCTGCATGAATGTGCAGCTCAGATGTGGCTCTGCTGCATGAATGTCAGGAGAAATTAATGAAACAGGGGCAACAGGGTTATGGGTGAGCCAAATCCAGGAGGTACTAGGGTAATACTTCATGCTCCATAAACTAAAAGTTGTTTAATCCTGCTATCTATCTATCTATCTACAGATGCTTCTACTTAGCTACTCAGTCTAAGATGTTGCTTTTAGTGCTCGCCTCTCATCATTAAGAACACTATTAGCAACCTCTGTAGAAAGAAAAAAAAAATCAATGTATCAGACTCTCAGGATGTTTTTATGTTGGGAAAAGCACCCATTACATTATCATGAAATGTTCATGATAAGAAGAAAGATGATAAATGAAGATCTTACTGTTGAATTGTTGATGGCAACAGAAGCGAGGCTTTCCTCGTGGGCAGGAAGCTGGTTCATGAACGTCAGCTGGTTCAGGTCCCAGATGATGCAGGTTCTGTCATCAGATCCACTCACAAAGATGCTGTAAGCTACAGATGCAGCAAGGCAGGTCACTGCCTGAGTGTGTCCATACAAAGCCTGGTGGGGAAAACCAACCAATAAACCACAGCAGATAGTGGGTGATTTATTAGGGAACCACGGCCCTGCCTCATTTGCTTACTCAGAACAAGCAACCTAGTCATTCTCTGGGGAACTGAAGAGGGAGTGAGGGAGAAATACCAAAGGATATTACAGAGAAGCATCCTTGTCCTCATAGTTAAGAAAAGCTGAAGGTTCAAGAGATTATGGCTTGCCCAAATTTCACAGTGATTCAGGGCCCTTGGCCTGCTGTCAAACAAAGAGAGAGTGCTTTGTGCTCAGCAAGAAAAAAAAAATCATTTTTCACTTCAGTCCATGCAGTTTTAACTAAAATTTATGCTTGGAAATTTCTCAATATTTAAAAAACTTTTTGAAATACAATTTATCAAGATGTATTTCAGTAATCTTTTCAATCTTATCTTTCTGTGTAGCTGAACAAGTCCTAATACATTTCTAATATTGGTTAAGAAGAGAAACAGCATTTGTGGAGAATTCTTGCTTTAAAGCCACATAGAAGTTCCTTTCTCTTTCATCATTACACAACATTCTTTTTTTGTTGTTTTATAGGTTCAGAGACCTAAGGAATGCCCAGTTAAACTTGGCCTTATTTAAAGAGTTTCTTTTAAAAAGACACATGCTTTAGGCAATTTAACAGCACAGATAGAAGGCATGGATTGAAGTATGCTGCTAACAATTTTTTTATGCAGCTTTCTCAAATGACAGGAGTGACGCTTCTGCTACATAACCACAGTAAATGACAGTAAAACCTGTAGGGCAACAGAGAAAAAGTCCTTCATGGCTTTCCTAAAAAGCCTTTCAGGGCTCAATTTTTTTAGCTGCCGTACTATGAAAAATCAGACCCACCAGTTTAATTTTTTTAGTTTTCAAAGGAAATGCATATTGCTTGCTGGCTTTCTTTCCATGACATTTTTAGCACATTTCTAGGTTCTGTCTCAGTTCAGTTTGAAGCAGGGGAGCCACATGTAGCAGATGGCTTTCATGGACACACCTTATCCTCTTTTCTGATATGCGACTGCGAGACTGAACTTTTGCTGGCTAACATGTGCTGCCACTTGCCAAGGTCACCAGGACAACAGCAATCAGACATGAATCCACTGGTGAAGAAGCTGAGCTGCAGCAGGCTCTGCATTACTGAAGGTGACCCACAACTGCCAGGGATGACTTTCAGCTTGGGACTTATTCCATTCACAAGAACTGTCAGTTATAAATATTGGCACAAAATTAGGTGTCTAACTGTGGTTTTCAGCAGTCAGAAACACTGTCACCTGAGCATGGAAAAGAAGGTTCAGTGATAGCTTTGGACTGGCTGTAGAACATTGTTTTTACAAAGGAGTGGGCATAATCAAGTGCCTGTACTTGAAAACTGCACAAGACTGCTGCAAAAAAGGCTGGGACAAGGCAGGTTCAAGGGCTCAAAATTTCCTCTTTCTCCAAAGCATAAAAGAAAACATATCCAATGTGAAAGCACCCAAACTGCCAAATCAAACCAAGCCAAGCTAAACTCCTGCACAAGTTTCACTAAAATATTTTTTCTCTTTTATTTTAACCCATGAAGATTCTACTTGGCAGTGAAACACTTTAAATACAAGCTGAGTGTGGAAGAGAGGGATAGACCTGCACACAATTACAGTATCAGCTTCAACCCAGCAGTCTCAATGCACATTCATGAAAAAACCTCTCATGCTTTTGGCTCCCTACATCTTTTCATTATCATTCTGTAAAGACCAACAGATTTTTCCTTAATGGGAAATATCCTGCAGCATATTTGCATAGAGCTCTTGAGGCCTGTCTCCAAGGTATTTTAACAAATATCAAAAGACAAAAAAGAAGGCCAAGTTCACTGCAGGAATCTTTAGTCCATGAAAACTTAAACCAAGTTTGGTCATTCAACTTAACTGGTTGACAAGGACACAGACACTTTACAGATAAGCTCCCCAGCTTCCTGAGAGGTCTGTGAGGCAGAGAGCCCACCTTGCTCAAGTGTTTCACTTGGCTCTGAACTTCTGGTGACTGGATCACACAGATCCCTCTGCTGGTAAATTGTACTGATCAATACTGAGGCAGTAAGGCTCAATCTTAGTGTTCCTGTGGAAGCAGATCCCACTAGAGAGGCAAAAGCTACTTTTTTTCTGCAGAAATATAGTTTCTGTACTTTACTACGTTCCAAACCAGCATGTGTCAGTCCCATGGGACAGCTGGTAAGTGAATAGCATCCACTTTATAGCACATAAGCTGTTCTTAAACAAAGCTCACTCTCTCAGGAAATTTTTTTGATCAGCAGAAAAAGCAGCCACCATGAAACAGTGAATTACATGAAAGCAGAAAGTAATTCACTGGAAGACATTTAGAACCATAGTTCAAGTTTACATCCAGTCCAGACAGTCATTAAAAGAAAAAAAGCCTCCTCTAGCAAAGTAAAGGAAAAATATAGAATTTGTCATTGCATGATCTCATACCATTTTGTGGATTTTGGGTAATGCCAAATTAATCACAGTGGAACACATCAGCAGAGCTGATTTTAGATTTTTAAAGAGATATATATAATATATATAATGCAGATAAAAGACAGCTTCTTTGGTTGCCTGAAACTCAGACTGACCCCCTGACTGGTATAATTTAGATGCTGATGAAAAGAATTGCTTATGTTTTTCTCTACTGCTAGTTCTTCCATTTTTATGTTCATGTACTCCTTTGGAATAATAACCAGCTGGATTAAAAGGTCATCAGATCTTGCATCATATTTCTGTCTTCTACAGCATCAAACATCATAAACCTCAAAAGAGAGCCTGCTCCATAACAGTTTCCCCCGTTCCAACATGAATTCCAGCAGGAATTTCTGATAAATACTTCTCTGGCATCCCAGCAGACAATAAAGTTTTCAATTCATTTAATGACAAATAAAATTTATTTTGGCTCAAGGTATGAGGAGCACAGGAATATCATCTGAATACCCCTCCAGAACAAACAAACAGAAGAAGCTTCTAATGCTTGGAGACCTTGGTGATCAATGAACCCTTTGTCTGCATAAAAGTAACAGGGTTTTTAATAAAGAGTCTCTTCATTTCTTTAGGGGTGCCATGCTACCTTCCAGATATGATAGTGGTGTACTCTAGTTTTACTTGTAAAGCTAAGAACTCACCATAGCTGAACCACACAAATCCTGCATGAGAATTCAATTTTGTAAATGAAATAGCATGTATACAGGTGGTTGATGACTATAGATGAGCTCTAAATCAACAACCACCAAAGAGCTTTGGATAATGAGGACAAAACCTATAGCATTCTTATTGGATGCATCCCTCCCTCACAGAGTGACAGATAAACCTTTTATGTTCTGAATTCAGGGTGAGAAAAAATAATCAAGAACTTTGCCTGGTTGAGCCTTCATCTCCACCAGCTAAGTTTGCAGGATGTTTTAGAGATCCTGTCCATTGCTGTAGCAGCCCAGAACAAATTATAAGCATCTCCAGGTGATACTTGGTTTTGAAAATAACCCATGGGCTGCACTTCAAGAGAGGAGAATATGCCTTGTCTTCATTATTACTTTTACCATTATGAACTTTGACAATGCCTCTAAAGGGAGAATATCCACCAAGTGGCACTCATAGCTATCAGCTGTTGGTATAAGGCATATTATCAGCTCCTGCCCTGAAACAGGCTGTCACATGATACTGCTTATTACTGTTTTTTTCCTGCCTTCTTATTCAACAAAGGTGCTTCTCCTGACAATCATCTGAGAGATAAAAACCTTATCTTCTGGGTTTCAGTAAGCTGCTATAGCAGAAGAGCCACAGTACTTACCTGTCTCAGGTTTAAATATTTCACTTTGTCCTTGACCAGGGAGAATTCCCAGACACACACAACTGAGCTTGTTCCAGATGTGATTATGGTAGTTGCTGAAGGACACACTGCACAGAGGCACTTTCCCCAGTCTGCCATGCACTCAAATGTAGTCACATTCTGTACAAGAAAGCATCTTTAAGTCAAATTCTCATCTGGTGATACTGTGTATTTGCCATTACATATTCAATTTTCAAAACTGACCCTCCATATTTTAAATCTAAGAAAGAAAAACTCATTATAACCAGTCTCTGTGTGAACAAAGATGTGAACATATGGAAATGCACAGGCTGTGGCTGCTTGCAGCTGTGCCATCTTCCAGGGGCCAAACAGGAATGGTGGACAAAGCTCAGTATCTTATGTCTTAGGAGATCTGGGTCCCAATTCCTCTTGTGCCACACTTCCTACACAACTTCAGGAAAGCTCATTCTGCCACCATATTGTAACAGAAGGCAAACATTCCATGCAGATTAAAAAGAAATCTCAGGCTGTGATGGCAACTGCTAACAGAGTTACTGCCAGGCCCTGCAACCCTCCCTTATTTGGATTGAAAACCCAAAAGACAAAGTAATAAATTCCATTCTGTGCTCTGTTAGCAGCACCCAAATCAGCCTAAAGCAGTGTCAGGTCTATTACACCCTGCTACAATTACAGCACAGGCACCCTCCTGCACATTCTGCATTAGCTCTCCCCAACACAACTGGGACAACATTCTGGTGCCAATGATTCTGGTAGAGTTAGATGGCACAGCTACAAAAGCCTTACCACGGATAGAACAAACCTTTACCCACTTACAGAAAGGACTAAAATTTCTTACAAGCTCATGTTCACTGGCACTGTTGACCCAGAGAAAATTCAAGTTGGACTCCCAACTATTACTCATAATGACTGTGTAATCACACTCACTATGCTCAGCATCACCCTGAGTTTTGAAGTGACAAACTGAATAATTGATGCCTGCAGCAACACTATGAACTGCTAAGCACTGATTTTATTAGACAGGGAGCAGAAATTAAAATATATCTCATGGCTTTTTCATTTCCATTGACTTTGGGTATGTCTGTAAAAACATAATGAATGCCACTTGCACAAATATCCAAGTCAGTATCTTGCTGAATTACACATTACATTATTCTGGTGCCTAAGCTAACTCACAATTTTTTGCATAACATTGTCCAAATACATCCAAAAATCAGTGTATTTATGGCAGAGGATGAAACTAGATCTGTCAAGTGCCCTAACAGGCAGTGTGAGGATATAGACCATTTATTTTTAACAGCAAAGAAGTAGGAGTATTAACTTCATTATTTTGAATGAATGCACTGGGCTATGCTGGAGCCAGAGGGGAATTGACAGATGGTTCTGTCTAAATTTCAGCAGAAATTTCTGCACAATGAAATTTCTAATCAGTGACCAGGAGACCTTGTGTTGTCCTTACGACCTATGGACAACACAATCACTGGATGGAAAACTTGAGATAATTTAGAGGCAAATGCTGCGTTTTTGAGCAGTGTAAAATCATTTCACACTATCTTGGATATCCAATTTGAGATTCCTCAAGAAGCTTGACTGTGAGAAAGTCCTGTACAGCATCCTCTGAAATCAACACCCAACAGCCTCTGAAATGGGTGCCCAAACCAGTCAAAGACCTCAACATATAATTAATTTCTTGAATTCTTAGAGATTTTCTTACTTACCTTCTCAGATCCATAGTTGCCAAAGCAGCAGGTGAAGTCTTCAAATCCCCAGCAGAATGTTTTGCTCCAAAGAGGAGGAATCAAAATTTTATTTTTTTCGACGGCCAGAATGCCTTTCTCTGTATGAACAATGTGCCCAATAGCTCCCTTGGGATAGTCTGGCAAGACAGAGAAAATACTAAATTCTGTTGGATTTAGAGCACTTATGTTAACTTTTCTCCTTGCACAGCTTGTGTGGGGAGGCTGGCAAGTCTCACATCTGGGCTCAGTGCTGTGGCCAGACCCAGAGACAGAAATCCCCTTTGAAATTGGGATTCCACACACAATGGAATGTGCTCCTCTCCAGTGGACTGCATAAATCCATGCAGAGAGGGTGATGTCTTGTTAAAAAAAAAAAAAAAGTTCCAAATCTACACTAGAAGTTTGAAGACGTTTTCAGTGCCCACTCCTAATACAAAGATACAAAGATCACAATTGGCAGAAGGAATCTTGATTGAACCAACTTGTACAAAACTGCGTGACTGCTTTTGTGATCTTGAAAATAGAGATTCATCCTATCCAAGAACTGTTAGCTCAGAAAATGGAACACAGCCTCTGCAGCACCTTTTATGGTAACTGGTGAGAGCTTCAGATTCTGCAGACTGCTCACAAAAGGAGGAAGAATTCCACTTGAGTGAAGGAATAGACCAGTCTCTCTTCCTGCTGAACTTTTCCCTTGAGCATTCCTAGATGGATGTGGTTTTGTGAAGAGCTAGAAGAAAGAAATGTCATTGAAAAATAAATCTCTGTTTGCAAGACCATGCAGGAGAAACACCTTTTAAATCCTTAATCACAGACTCCAGGACCACCACACATGAACCTCTTAATTAAAATAAAATTTTGCACATACTATGTAAGTGAGACTACATCCCTCCCTCAGAGAGACAGAAAGCCAATCCCAGCAATTCCAGACAAGAAAGAAGAGCACAGGTGAGACTTTGAGCTGTGTTTTAGTTGACTACACCCATTCCCAGAGTAGTGATGACTTGTGTGACTGTACTGAAGGAGCAGAACCCAGAGCTGATGCTGCAGCTATATGGCATACAACAGGAGCAGCATGATTAGAAAGTGGGGGTGCATACTGATCTAGTACACAATCTGGAAAAGCCTATAGCTCCTCTCTCAGCAGATTTAAATCAGAAGATGTTTCTGATTTAAGTCACTATTACCGGTTTCCAGTCAAAATTCTGTAAGAACAAGATAGATTGTGTTCTCTACTCTCATGATAAAGTGGTACCTGCTTTGGTATCTGTCCAAAGTTACTGATAAATCCCAGGATAGTGCTCTTAATCAGAGGATCTTTAATGTTGTTGAGGTCCATCTTGTCTCCATAGAAGTAAGGGTGAAAAGTGTTAACTGCCTCCACTGCAGCTGAGCCATGCTGCTTGTAGCCAAAAATAAGGTCTATCCAGCAATGAAGGTGTGCACTGACATAATCACTTTCCAGTGCCTGAAACACACAAAAAAAATTACTTAATTCACAAAATTGTATCCATTACAAATGCATTACTGCTTTCCAATCCTTGCTGCAAATTCTTTGCAAGTCAATCATTACATTTTCAGTTCCTCCAGTACCACCATTCTCAGCACATCCTCATAAAACACTAAAAGAGGCTAAATTGGACCCCCATAGGAAACAGAAGGACAGAGTGCCACATGTTTGACTTAACAGCCACCAGGAGCAATATCCTCAGAGACAACACAGCTAGGTTCCACAAAGCAAAATGAAAGCATTTTTGCACCCACAGTGATTGGCACATGGATTAATAGGACCAGAATGAACAACTACTACTGGAGAAGATTGGAAGAGATGCTACAAGGTAATATATCCACCTAAATGTGGGCTCCACAGAAAGTTCAGTGCAATCACAGAGGAAAACTTTTGCTTGGAAGACCAAGACAGCAGGTTCATAAGCAGAGAACACAAGTTTAAGCTGAACCTGTGCCCACCAGCAGGTTAGCCAGATTTACACCTGAGGCTTCACTAAATACTACTTCTCCTGCCATCACCTGTCTCACCAAATTTTTGTGCATTCCCAAACAGCCTTGCCCAATGACTCAAGCAGCAGTGTCAAGCATTATTAAAAGCACTTTCCTATCTCCGAATCATTTGACTGAGTAATCCCTGATGTTCAGTGAAAAGTCTTCCAAGCAGACCAGCCCACCCAGAGCACAGCAGAAATAAACAAACTAATGGGATCCAGAACAATGGCTCATTTCACAGAGCAGACAGTTGCCCAGTGCAGCTGGTGTAAATGACCCTGCCCACAGCCATAATGATCACAGGGCAGCTCACAGAACAAGCACAGTGTACAATCTGTCCCTGAACAGACTCAGAACTCATTCTTATTAATAAAAGCAGTTAGTCCATGAATTACAAACTGTAAATTTTGACTGGCATTCCTGCCAAAGCAAAACAAAGCAACTAACAGAGCTGTAACTGTGCAGCTTCTCAATATTTCACTGAGCACTATGGCAAGCCCAGCCAGGGAGGGAGAAATTGTGGTTTAGGGAGGAAGTAGGTACATTTATTTAGTGGACTAGATTCCTAACTTATTAAGCATGAAACAGGAAGCTGTTCTGAGTTTTATGTCAAGAACAATTCTTTGCTCTCATAATGTTGAAAGCAATAGTCAAACCTCAGAACAGTGTAAACCTCAATCTGTTTTATGCACCAAAACTCACTGTGAAGCCTCCTAAAAATGGCCACAATACCAGTAATTAGTACCTCCAGCCTTGGAGATGATTTAAGAGGAGACAGAAACCCTCATATTTCAGAATTCAAGATATCTGAATCTTCACTTCAGGGTTAGACAAAGTCTCCCAAGCAGGTTAATTAAGATTCCTTGCACTCCAATGTGTAGTGCCTAGTATCAGCTATGGTTGAAGAGAAAATATTGCACTGACTGTACAGGAAATCTGATCAGGTCTGGCAAATTATTAAGAACACAAGTCTATAAACATGACCTTTCATTTGCTAAGCTATTCCTGTTTGAGATTTAAATTAATTTATCAGCTGTGCCAATGTTATTAAATAGTGCAGCCCACTGGAAGCAGTTCTGTAGACAAATGGTAGAGAGCACCCAGTATCCACATAAAATGCACTCTGGGGGCTTTACTTCCAACTAAATCCAGACTGCTCCTGCAGGCTCAATGTTATCAGCATCTGGAGCACACAACTGGAGTGCAGCTTTTCTTTCATTTCATCCAAACAAATCTAGTTCACATGATCTGTGATCATTCTACAGCAACAGCAAACCCATGCTGTGCAGGGATGACTGTAGTTTCATTTCCAAACTGCACCTTTACTCTAAAGCTCAAGGTAAAAGCAGATTTCTTCATTGTATCCAAGGGCCTTTGCAATGTTCCCCATCACACAAGCAATAAGGAGCTCAGTAGTTTACACTGCAAGCAACCCACAATAGAATAAACAGGATGTCTCCCTACGTTTTTCTTTTAAAAGCATCAGTGTAAAATTGCAGCACCTTTCAGTCATACATGGCTTTTTGTCTGCAGCACAGCTGTACACAGCAACAGTCTGTGTGCACTCACACATGCAGCCCACCCAAAGAAATCTGATGGGCTAATGCAGGAGCACTAGAGGGACCTGCACCAAGATATTGTGCTGCAAAGTCTGAGTTCAATGCAACAATCTTCATACAGAATTGCACTTGCATTCACTTTTATGTAGCAGATGACATCACATGGAAGACTTTCTAACTATTAATAGGTAGCACTAATTGCAGTAAGTCTCAGGACCTTAGAGCTATTTGCTTTCAAACAGCCAAGGCTGACTCCATTAAAGGCAGAGAATTACATCAGGTTTCCCCCATGCCACCCCCCCACCAAAAAAAAAATAAAATAGTTCTGGCCTGTCTCAGAGATGGAAATAAATAATTTAAATAAACACACAGATTGTTAGGAACAATATGGAATGGTATGTATATAAATTCCTGTGCATTATATTATGTTCTCTTGCAGTTGTAAGCTGAGATAGGTTCATGCCACAAACCTATGTGTAATCCGCATCTGGTCTGGAAAGTTTGCCTTGATTCACGGTGAATTTTTAGGCAGAGAAACAGATCTGCAAAGCTCAGAACCAACACAAGCTTCACAAAAGCAGGATGCATGTGGATTCAACATCTTCATTTGTGACTCTGGCCTTCAGAGTTTCATTTTCAGTGGGACCCAAGTAGCATTTTTTCACAAATCTTTATATTCACTGACCTGTCTGTGCAGAAGAATGAATTTATGGGGGTCCCCATCTGCCCAAGGAGGAAGCTGCACATCTCCCAGCACTGTTCCATCCTGCATGCAGCCTGCAGCAATTACAAAGGGAGAATGCAAAACAAGAATCAGACACATTGAAAATAGGAACAGCTTTATTAAAACACTGAAGTCAAAGGAAATTGAGGTGATTTTCCCACATGCAGTTTCATGTTCATCAAATTTAGTGCCATAGAAGACTGAAGAACCAGTGTTCTGGGATTTCTGATCCAGTAATAAAGCAGTGAGAAGGTGTGCTACTAGTTGTCACTAATGCAGGAAAAATATGCATGTCCTCAGCACAAACCATTTTAGTACAGAAAGCAAATGTAGACAAGACAAATGTGTTTGCACAACTTTCTTTTTATACATAATCCTGCAGGCCTAACTGCCAAATATTCCTACCAAAGCAGCCACTGAGAGGGATTTTGTTCTCAAGTCCTTTGCAACTTGATTCCCTTCAGAAGGTGAGCATATGTTCTTAATTCAGAGCACAGTGTTGTGCAACTGGATGAATTCAAATCTAAATTGAGGTTCAGGTCTGGGACCACAAGTTTCCCTACAATTTAGCAGCAAACAGATTCAGGTTCTTGGCTTTGCCTGTTTTAAAATCTTCCTGTGTATTTGCTCTCTACTGGCAAGATTCTGGTGCCCTTTGGGTCCCCCCACCCACTTCCACTCAGGTCAGTCTCTGTATCTTGATTTCAGCCAGGCTTTGCTTCTTGGCCTCCTCTCAGGAGGAAACTACCCTAATTCTTTCTTATCTTTTAACAAATTTGTAACAGGGTGGTTTTTTTTCCTTATTCTTATATATAAATATAAACATTATTATCTTTTAGCATGCCTCATTTCACTGATATCTTAAATACAATTATAGCTAGATTTCAATGGGTTAAGTTGCCTTTGCTGTCACAAATTCAGGATGATTCTTCAGGTATTTTTCCTCTGCCTTAACTGTTAAACAACCATTGTCTATGAAAGAAAGCAGCTTTGCATTGCAAAGGGTGTGAAAGTCCTGTAAAGTGAAGTGAATTAGAACTGCCATGACTATTTCTGAACAGTGTTTTTTTCTGGATTCTCTCTGAGCCTTCATCATGGATGCAGAAAGGTCTAGAGACAGTGTACATTCAGAGAGGATTGTGATGCTGCTTGAGGACAAGGAAACTATATCAAGTTCATGTGAGTTGTGCAGAACCTTTGAAGATGAGAGTGAGAACAATTGGAAACAAATCACCTTGTGATGTCATGCAGATTAAAAAAAAAAACCAAAAGGAAAACCACCTTTCATCAACACCATGTAACAATTGACCCATCTCCAAAAGAATAATACACTTTCGATAGTTACACAGATATGATAATACAGACCAAACTTTCAAAAGCAGTCAACTAGATTGATTATATAAAACTCCACTTTTGTGTGACAAAACGTGTAATTCTTTTGCCCACAAATTAATAGGAACTACTTGCTTTATCCTGGGCTGGAAATTTGGTTCTTCTGACATAATTCAGTTTCCAGAAGCTTGTGTTCTTGTAGTATTACTTGAATAGAAATTGATCTCATCATTAGAAGGACTCATCCACATAGTCTAGAGACCAACTCTCAACATATGATCTGGATCTTTCCTTTCAGTAGGATGCTGGAAAGAACACTTATGTCCCTTCTAGAACTTACCAAGTTCAAAGTGATTTGCATTGGTTAGGAACTCTGGCAAGTAAAAGAATTCAGGGATGAGCTCCCTGACATCACTCATGTTGTCCCTTGATGCTGATTCCCATGTGCTCTTGACACTGTGAAACATCCGGTCTGCAACATCAAAACTCCCACCCTGTGGAGTGGAGACAAACAAAAAGACTTCAGTGTGAGTGTTCTGTTAAATTAAAATCATCTTAGCCAATTTTGCAATGCCCCTTATCACATGATTGATAAGGGGATGTCTCAAGATCTGTGCCAGCTCCATATCCTGTGGTCCAGTTAGGAGCTATCTTAGTCCTGATTTGTAGATATGTATTTTGAGAGGCCATGAAGCTTGGAGTCTTAGCACAGCCTGCAACAGCAGAGGCAAGCAGGAGGGGAAATTAAAAGTCACTTACTGAATGAAGGATATATATATGCCTTCTAATGAAACCATTTTTCCTACAGAATTTCCTAATGGAATTTCAGATACTGTATGCATTTGTGAAAAATCTAAGTTTACCTTTATATATGGAATTCTACATGGAGTATGGAAGATTAAATGTAACATAAAATTTCTATAATAATGGAAATAACCAGATAAAAATCAGTTTTGGAAGATGACTTGAATGAGTTTTTCATAAACACCAAACTATTTTAGAGGAAACTTGACCTTCTACCTGTATTAAAGTGACAGAACTGAGTTGTTTCTCAATACCTAGTTCAGGTGCTGGCAGCAGTGCTCCCAGGCTAATATAGATATTTCTCATTGGAGTTAATTAATTTGGATTATATGTCATGGGACATAACTCTACAGCCCACTGCCAGGGCTCAAGAGAGATTGTCAGAGATAGAATGAGTACCTTTAAATTGTTCTGCAGTACAGTGAACATGTATGAATGATTGCTCACCCTCAACCATCCCATCCTCAAAGCTGCTTCCCTGGGCAAAAAGAATAAACCAGTGGGATTGTATAATGAAGACACTGAAACACAGATGAGGTGCTAGAGTCAGCCTGTTAAAGACATGAGATGCAGCCAGGTTCTGTCTATGGCTGACCTCCTGGGAAAACAAAACCTTCAGTTAGTTTATTTTCTGCCTGTAGACTGTTCAATGTGCCAGGTGAGGAGGATGTTGTACTTGTGCATAGTAACAACCAGCTGAAGCTTTGCCTTGCAATCTATTACATGGGCAGACAACATTTAAGCACTCCTGCTGTGAGGATGGGATCCCACTGCCATGGATCAGATGAACCCCAGCAGCAGTTCCCACATGGGTTTCTGATGCTGAGTACCTCTGCCCTTTTGGGTCTCCCTGAGTGCTTGCTCAGTTAGGTTGCAACTCCTTTAGATCTGCTCTGCTGAGTCTGGCAACTGCAAGTCAAGAAGTAATTTTTGCCATATCCTTTTTTAGGGAGAAAACACCTTTGTGGAAAAGTTATCAGAAGACAGTAGTCAATAAACCCCGAGTGCTGAAGCCCCATTCCTTGCTTGTCTTTTGAGATACACTCACATCAAAACTTAACTTGTATTCCAGATGGAAAGATCCCACCCCTCTTTCCCCTAAGGTGAATTCTGCTCAGGCTTCTGGTCCAGCCTCATCTCTAAATGGCAGCATAGTTCTGCTCTAGCTCCTTGTCCTTCCTTATGCCAGTGACAATTGTGAAGCCTTCCCACACCCATTCAAGGGACAGAGTGAAAAAGTGGCTAATCATATGAGCAAGCCTATCTGGAGTTAATCTGATGCACAAGGTCATCTTGCTCTTGATCATTATTAGGCAGGGACCCTTGGAGTCAAATTCAAATTGAAATTAAAACAGAGTAGAAGGAGGACTATAAATAAATCAACAGCTAACAAGTATCTCATTGAAGCATATTAAAGGGCTTTGTATATTTAATCTGCACACAGTGTGCTGTGTCTGGTGGTGATTGATGCTTTTTCATCTTTTTTTGTAGCTTTTATGAGAGCTGGTGGTAATCTCCTGAGAAACAATATGATTTGTAATAAAAAGATTACCTGTATTAAATAAAAATAATATATACATAGGAAATGCTGTTAGCGCGACAAATCTGGTTAAAGATATTACCACCACGAAAAAATGTGATTTTTTCCCTGGCTGTCTAATTCATTTTAGGGAAAAGTAATATCTTTAAAACTTAAGCCTGTATTATTTATAAAGGAAGCAATAACTGATTTTCCCATTTCCTATATTAATAAATTTATTTGCATATATTTATATCAGAATTAATGAGTTTTCTCTCTCTACGAATGCAAAAACTGCACTGAAAGGGAAAAAGAGAATCAAGAATTGCTTTATGCTTTTAGATTGCAAGACAAGGAGCTCTTATGACTTTTCTACAGCTAGACACAGTAGCTCTCTGTTTTCTTTCCTTTTAGTAGAGGCCTTACTGTCATCAAAAATACTAGAAAATATGCTCTTAAAAGCTACAGTCCAGCAGGGTATATACAAAGCAAGTAGGCAAAAGATCTCTAGAGGGAAATCAGAACTTCACAAATCTGTAACACTAAGCATCACCTTGGTGGTGCTCTAGACCCAAGGACCTCAGTGTTTTCAAGAGCTGCTTATGAAGGTGCAAGGCTTACAACATGCCCAGAGATGCTGAGAAGTTGTTACCTGCTCGTAGTGCTTAAATGACTGCTCGAGAGTAACACTGTGAAGAGTAAACACCCTGCTCTCTCTAAGTACTTTTGAGAGCGAAATGTCCAGAAAAGTCAACCTGATAGCTGAAATGCAAGGGTGGGATAAGAATAAAAGGAGATAAAAAAAGCTGAGTTGATCCGAAGCAAATCTCAATATTGAGGGTAGGAAGTCCTAGAATGCCTTTCCAATAAAGACAGTAAATGTGGAAATCTTTCCTGCTCTTTTGTGGCTGAGACTAATACTTGAAAAGAATCCCAGGAGGTACTTGACCAAGGTAAAGTGGAAGGTGCTGACCAATACCTGTTTGATAAGCCAATTTTCCAGTACAATGTGCACAGCACATACAAACTTTTATCCAGAGTCAGATTTCAGTGCACTTTAAAAAAAGTGAAATAAGGTTTCTCCTGTACAGTCCCATCACTGAAGGCAATGCTTCCTCCCTGCCACCTTCTGTGGTCAGGTGCAAATCCACTGTTTGACTTGAGAGACAAGAAGTTATGCCAACATCAATTTTTCACAGAGAGTGCACCCAAGTGTTGCCTGTCCTTGTCATGTATTCAGACTGTCCATCTGCAGATATAAATGTAGCTTTTTCACTTTTGAAGATGCTGAGAAGCTTTCACAGCTCCTAAAGGCAGCAGCATATTTATGAGGGCTTAAGTGTGGGAGTTCTCTTTTCGCAAACTGACAATTACTTGATCATACAGTTCTCAGATCTGCTGTTTTCCTAACAGCATCTCAGTTAACAATTCCTAAGCTACCACAGGACCAGTCACCTGGGGGAAATGACAACAATGAGCTCAGCTGAACATGTACCAAAATAAAAGCGAAAAAATAAGAACAGAAGGAGTTTAACAGTTTCTTTTAGTGGATTAACACCAGGAAAAAATTTTGTGTGTTTCAGATCTCAGTAGCCTTTGAAGATAACTATCCTCAGAAAACTGTTGGTTACCTGCTACTCACAAACACAGCCACAAAGCATTCACTCAGACTGTGAACTCATTATGCATGAAAAGTGTGCCAGGGAGATCCAGCAGCCTTTGTTGTTTACAACAAGAAATAACTGCTCCACAGTCATTCATGACTGCAGCTAACATATGGCTCACAGAATGTGATGGCAACCATTGCCTCAGGTGGTTCACTAACCCATCAGCTACTGCTGGTAACAGCCGATATCATAGGGCTTATTACTTAATTAACACAGCACTTTATTTGTATTACTTCACTGAAAAAAACCACCAAATCACAACAGCAAAGCACTTGGAAAGCTGCAGGAGACATGGCCATCCCTCACTATGCTTACAGCAGTCTCCAAGTGTGAAATATTCTGGCCAAGCTATCTTCCTGTATTTCTCCACAAGGATAGGTAGATTTCAGCAAGATAATGCTTAAAAAATACACCTTGGAGGATGGGGCCTCCTGGTAGACCCCGTTACAACACAACACATTACAGAAAAGAAGGTAACAACTCTCTGCTACAGCCCAAGTATATTTGCTTGGGCATTACCAACTGCCTGCTGAAAAGGGCAATCAGGAAATTTGGTTATGCTGGGCAGACAGGAAAGATACACACAACATTCCATTTCCATAAATTCAATTCCATGGTGAGAGCCAGTGTGGCACTGTATAAACAGTAACAAGTTCAGAACAAGATTACACAAAATATTCCTTTTGGAACATTGGATCTAATCTCACCCCACTTCTCCAGCAAGTTGATCCCATGAACCCTATCATTTCATATCATCACACCTACCAGAACCTGTGTGTCCTCACCTGGCCCAGGAATGCTCTTTATGCCACCACAGCAAGCTTCAAGTACTTGCCAGTAGCCCCATGACTGTACTTGGGCTTAGAAGACCTGCCATCCTAAAGGGTATCATACCAAGACTCATCTGTCCCAAAGGCAGAAGCTTATGGTCAGACAGGCAATAAAACATTATCTATTTGTTTACATGACTCAGCTCTCACAAAGCTAAATAATCCTTCTCCCTCACATCAGTCATGGTTCCCTTAAGATATTTTCACTGAATTCAACATTCATGGCATGAATGTTGCCCCATTTACAGTAAGCCCCAAGTCCACATGCAGAGCACACAAAATGTCAGAAAAACTAATCCTCCTTCATTACACAGCCACAGTAATGCACTACATGGTTCATAACAAGGTATAGGAGAGAAGTTATCGTGCCCTCTTACCTGCAGAGCACAGAAGGTCTGGGTAAATGGCTCCATTCTGACCAGGTAAGATGCCACTATAATTGCTGATGAGTAGTGAGTACAGTAATGGCACTGGGCTGACAGGTCTCCTGGAAATTGCACACAAATCACATTCCAGTACAAAATACCACTATTCCAAGCTCATATCATCCAGTTACCACAATACAACTACATAGGGAACAGGTATTTTCAGCAGATGTCTTCAAAGACCTGTGAGCTACAGCACACCTTGCACTGAATATGTGCATTGACTGTGCACAGTTACTACTGAACTATGTTCATTTTTTGCCTTCCACATTTCATTTTCTGAAGAATAAAGCTTTTAACTTTCCAGATCATCCCTTTCTCTAGTAGTGCCAAAAACGTCTTGGTCTTAAGAGGTCAGCAGCTTCAACATTCTGTTTCCTTTTCTTAAGGTTTCTGATAATTAAAGTGCATGCAGCAGTCTTCTACACGTAGCTTAGCTAAAAAATAAGACCAATGTGTGCAGCTTTGCCAACAGTACAGTCTTTTCTAGGGAATATTGCTGTTTGCTGTAGCTATTTTTCCTGTCCAAGGGAAGCGAACAGAATGCAGCAGTACAAGGTACATGAGGCAGTACTTGCAGGAGACATTTCTCTTTGAATTTCCAGTCAGTTTGTATACAGCAGTGAGAGAGGCTCTCCTTGGCATGGTGTTTCCCTTAGCCACAGCTCTGCAAAGTTTTTGGGTGTTCTGAGGAGACTCAAGCCTCTGTTGTCTATTAGCCTCCCAAGACACTCACCCTCACTTTTTTCCACTTCATTGAAGCGCTGGATGAACTTGTGTTTCCTCTCCACCGTCTGTGCTCCCATGGGCTTTGACAGGTCTCGAAATGTATGAGGATTAGTGAGGTTTAGAGTCTGAAAAGAAACCCAGCAGAGATGGAGATTTTAAGATCTTAAACATCATAACTATCCCAGTGACACTGTGAGGTGGTAAGGCTGTGCTGGAAGTTTCACTCATACAAGAAGATCACAAGCTTAGCCGCTTCTGGAACTTCACAAAGAAAGGACCTTGCTCTCAAGGCTTTTCTGTCCAAAACTTCTCTGTGTTCCCAGAAACATGTCCATGCCTATCTGCTGAGCTGGTGCAGCATGTCCTTAACTAGGTCTGTATTAAACACATATTCATCCACAGAACATAATCCTCAGTATGCTGATGATAAAGCTAATCTATATGAAATTAGTACAGTTCAAACTAACTACTTCAAAATTTAAACCCTTGGTCTAGACCCCTCTGCTTTAATGGCATAATTCACCAATCCTTTCTGCAGTTGCTCCCATAGAGTATATAGAATTCTGCAGCCAGCACTGACCTCAGAGTGGTAATCAGCCAGGACCCATGGAAACACAGGATACTGCATGTAATCATTGTAGCTGCGGCCAGCCAGAGTGTTCAGGTACATGAGGTAATCAAAGTTGCTGATCTCCCTCTTCTGCAGGGAAAGGAAACAAGCATTAAAATCTCCAGACTCTGCCTCTAAAATCCATGCAAAAGCACCCTCACAGACCTGTGGTTCCCAGGTCCACCAGGACAAGAATTATATAAATAGTTCAGATCAACACAATTCAGATCAACACAATACCTCTTATACAACAATCCATTCAACAGAACCTGTCTTCATTCTGTCTCTTCTTTAGACAGGCCATTTGCATTTGTCTATAATCATGCAGTGCTTTTATGCTGTATTTGCATAACAGAGCAATTTTTCTTGATTTAAAAGTGAGCCAAACGCATGCAGTCTGGATATCAGAAAACCCTGGACAATTGCCTATACAGAAAAGGCTGCACAAAGTGCTACATATAAGCAAGAAGGTATGGATTTCTTCATTTGTCTTGAGTCACCAAGATCACAGCTACAGAAAAGTAAACACATCTCCCAGCTCAGTAAAATATCTGTGCATTGATTTATATGCATAGATGATCTGTGAACAGTCATTCAGCTAGGTGGCTCTCTTTGGTCTCAATTTAAAAATGTGCACAAAATCACACTTAATCTGCTGCACAGTAGCACCATATGTTTCATTGCAGGAGGAGCAAAAACTCTGCAAT
The DNA here is from genome assembly GCA_013400435.1 of Pycnonotus jocosus. NCBI lineage: Eukaryota > Metazoa > Chordata > Aves > Passeriformes > Pycnonotidae > Pycnonotus > Pycnonotus jocosus. The sequence continues at coordinate 169,076 of VWYP01019053.1, read as the reverse complement.
AACCAGAGGTAAATACTGTGCTCCTCTTGCCAACAACCTCACCTCCAGCAGTGAGAGAACAGCTTAGGCCTTGAGGTACATACACACACACACACACGCACATCTGTGTGCAGACATATCTGTGTGGTGAAATTCTTTGCTTAATCATATGCAGCCAAAGTTTAGCTTACCTGCCACTTCTGGAGCATTGTCTTTTCCCCTCCCGAGTGCTTCCTGTATGGAACAAACATTTGATTGAAACAGCCTATTTCAGAACAAGAAGAGAAAATCAACACACTTACATCTGTGCTCCCTGTGCCCCTTGCTCTCATTGCACAGAAATGAGAGAACACCAGCACTAGAAGACTGAAGTTCCACCATTGACTAAATAATTCCAAAATCAGAGCATCATTGATTAGGTTAGTGCTGTTCTGAGTTAAGACACACTCCTCAGTCTGTACTCCCAGTCTTATGCCATTGTAAAGCTATAGAGTGCTAATGACAGGTACCATTAAGCCTATCTGCTTCTATTCTGAAGCCTAATTCTCAAAAGCTCATGTTTTTCTGAAGCTTTCAGAAAATGCTGGCTTAAAACCAGAAGTCTTTCAGTCTCCATATCAGAGACTGTTGTTGCACAAAACACTTTGAAACTAACATAGTTCTTAAAGAGTGGATTGTCATTTTAATATATTTTGAAGTAAGAAACAGGTGTTTTCCACTTTTTTTTGTTCTCAAAATGAAACTTGTTATTAAAACTTTAAATAAAAAACCCAGATCAACTAAAAGCAGGGGAATTCACTTGAAAATAAGAGAGTCAAAGGTTCTGAGGAAACAAAAGTTGCATTTCAACAGCACTGAACCAGAATGTGTATCAGTATTTGAAGACCATGGACTTGCTCTTCTCAATATCCAGAGACCAAACTGAGACAAGTGACAACTGGATTATCATGGTTCCATCCCAGCTGGTAAATAAAACCCCAACACAGTCACTTATGCACTCTCCTTGCATAGGGATGAAGGAATTGCAGGAGGAAAAGTGAGAAAACTTGTGGGGTAAAATAGTTTAACAGATAAAGCTTAGGATATGCACACAAGCAAAACAAAACAAGGAATTCACTCATTACTTCCCGTTGGCAGGCCAGTATTGAGCCACCTCCATGGCTCTATCTCATGTAACCATGACTTATGAAAACAAACATCCTCACTCGGAATGTCTCTGCCTCTTATTCCCCCAGGTTTACATGCCGAGTATGGTATAGTTTGCTGTGGAACACGCCTTTGGCCAGTGGGGATCAGCTGTCCTGGCTGTGTTCCCTCCCAGCTTTTTATGCACCCCAAACCTCCTCATGGTCCTGGTGGGATGGTTTAAGGGATGGAAAAGTCCTTGACCCTGTGTAAGCACTATTCAGCAATAACGAAAACATCCCTGAATTATCAACACTGCTTCCAGCACAAAAACAAATGCAACGAGGAAAATTTACTCTATCCCAGCCCAAACCAGTACATAGATTGAAGAAATTTTTCATCTGCCAAAGTAAACAGGCTTACAGATGTGATACAATACTGGTGGTAAGAGAGGTTCTTCTCTTTGAGAGTAAAACAAATCCTGAGGTGCCAGCTCAGAGTCAGGACATTTCAGTTCATGAAGTGTAAGGAAACCAGTTCAGCATAGACTATGAAACTACTGCAGGAATAAGTAGCTGCTATTTTTCACTTCTGTTCTTCGTATTCAATCACTAAAAATCCACAAAGTAAGGCTTAAAGTAGCTTCAAAGAACTAAATAAAACACCAGAATAGTCTATGATCATTTCCATTTTATTGAATTTGCAGTAGTAAATTCTTGTCAACCACCTCGCATGCTTATGAATAATTGTTTTACTGCCTATTCAATCCCTGACCATTTAACAGTTTGCACATTATTTTATTCCTTGCTTAGGACTCTCTTCAGAGAAAAGTATGAGTCTGAGAGAATGATTTTGAATGCATAAGCATGAAAGCCAGGATTCTAGCACATGGTCTGCAATTCCTAAGCTTTGCTTAGGTCTCCTGCTAAGCATATGAAACCTAATAATGATAGGCTATGTTTCTGGAAACCAATACACACAAAGGTGTAGATTTCACGTCCAGTACAGAAAAATATGATCTTCACTCTTTGTCCAAAAAAAGAATAGATTATACAATTTACACAGTATGAATCAGAAAAATTCTATTGACTAGAGTAGTTGTGTTGTATCCTCAGTTTCAGCAACACATGGCTCATTAACGTGGAAACCCCAAAGTACAAAGGAAGTATCATGAACACTTACCCTTTAAAATTAAGACCTCTCCCACTCTATGTACATTTCACAGAGCTTTGCCCCAGTGGCCTTTGTAAGGCCTCCAAGACACATTTGGAATTCAGAGGGGGTATCTTAAAGGGATGTAACAGGATCAGGATTCCTGGCGTTATTTGAAGTGTGGTTGGATTAGGCTGTCTGTTACAGAGTGATCAAGTTAGGTCCTTCCCTTTCCACAGGGGCATACTCGCTCAGTAAAACCATCCAGGTTTATTTCAGATTTCTGGCTGAGTTAGAAAGCAAGGGAGAGCATTATAAAATGCTTCATACAGAACTAAACTGGGCCAGTCTTTTGTGGATGTTATGCAAATATACATATGTTGACTTGTGGGTGCCATGACACCCTAGTGAAACACTTACTCTGCTTGTCACAAGCCCTAAACAGCTAATAAGATCATACAAGGGTCAAAATAATTCTCTCTGCTGGCTTTGAGAGACACTACATAACTCAGAGAGGTTGACAAGTTCATTGTGTCATGAAAATAAGCAAGGCTAAGTGTCATCTCTGCCCTGTAAAAGCCATTCTTCTGAGTCTCAGAGGATACTCCCTCTAATTCCCCAGAGATGTGAAATTCTCCATTCTCCTCTGTTTATTCAGGGTCTCCAAACAAGAATTGCATTACAACCAGCTCAAGCCTATTCCTACCTTCTCCTTGATAATCAATTAATATTTTTCCAGCCAACACCTCTCTAGACAGCACAGCAAAATCTCAGTGTAGATGAAGGTCAGCTATCCAACTGCAGTAAGTGCATTTAAAAATAAATAAATAATCAAAGGCTGATTTGTAAAAGAAGCTGAAGTGCTTTATAAATATAAATAACTAAAGTTCCAGCGGGAATGAAATTATATGAACTCAAGAGAAGTACCTACAGATCTATCTATATCTTAATTTATAAAGTATTTGTAGGGCACCAGCCATGGCAGAATGTAAACACGATGTGTACTAATGATGATCCACCTTTGGCTACTTAAACATAAGTGATTTATTAATCCCTCTTCCATTAACATCAGACTATGATCTCACCCTTGTGAGAGCCAGTGTGCCATTTGCCAGAGACAGGTGGATCTCAAACCATTTGGAGACTCACTGCAGATGACATAATCTCAACACAAGATTTTGCCCTCACTAAAATTAACACTAAAATTCCAATAAACTGGTTTAATTTTCTTTTTTTTCTTCCATCCTCCAGGTTCCTGGAGACTGTGTCAAGGCTCTCCTAAACCAACTCTTCTTTAAGAATCTTTGCAATTACCAAAGATATTGTAAGGAAAATTTCCTTTTTAGTAAACCAAAACTTATGTTGAAGTCATACTATTAACAGAAGAAAGAAGACTTCAAAAGAAATGCCAGCTTTCCCTTATGAAACAATCAAGTCTCAAACTTAGAAAAGTTTTTGGTTAGATTACTTTATTCTAAAGATACAGCATCTTCCTCATTTGACTGTACCAGTCCGCCTTCCAGTTATTCCTAATCTATGCTAAAGAATTGAGATGTAATTCTAAATAAAAATAAATGCCACATTCAAGTAGGGCTCCTTGAAGCAGGGTGTCTTGAAGGGATATGGGTGGAGAAGAGAATCCCCCTCATTTATGGAACACTGCTTGCACTATGTGCTTTCACAGTGATTAAAACAGATAACATTTCCATTGTGGAGATGCTACACAGACATACTTCAAGTTGTGAAGAAACACATCAAGTAAATCCAGTTAATTTGTTTAGGTGAGCAGAATGCAATCTCCAGCCCTGGAATCAGACAAGTACATTAACATGATCAGCTTCTTTATGCCAATAATATCTTGGACCTATAATCAGCAGGAGAGGCCTCAATGTTGCATCTCCTGTGAATAACACCTAAACAAACCACTCAGCTTCTTCTCTTCCATAGTAGGATTTCTTTCAGATATTATTTTGAAATTATTGCAATCAGTTACTAAAAGCTTGAGTTTGGTAACCTCAGTCGTAGGGACAAATTTCAATAAATTCACATGTTCTAGAGGGAAATCATTATAGCAAGTGCACTTTTGAAGGGTCACTGATAGATAGATGTGGCAGATAGATAAATTGCAGCTCATATACTCTCTGCTACACCGTTGAATGAGCCTTCCCTCCTGTGTCCACATCTCTCCCATCTGGCATGTGCTAAGGATGGTATCACAAACATTGTGAGTTTTAACACACACAGACAAATATCTCTTACTCCGCTACGGCCAAGTAAAATGAAACAGTCAAGTGACTAAAATGGACAGCCAAGGCAGTGTTAGAAGCTGAATAACAGCATCTCACGAGCTCCAGATGCTTTTTCTTTCAGCATAATTTGAAATACAACATTTGCAGGCACTGCATGCCATTCATTCAGTTCTTTTCCTTCCAGTTCGACCCTGCATTCTGGAACCAACCATTATGCTAATGATCTCCAAGGGTGTAGCACTCCTGTTGCTTAGTAACAGCAACTTAGTAAATTCCATAAGCTGCAGAAGGAGCACTGAATAGCAGGACCCTGGAGCTGGGGAAGCCCTTTTGCCACTCCTCACTGGGACCAAGCCTCTTGAAGAGCTGCCACTTTCCATCAAGGAAGTACAATTCAGAATTCACAGGACTGGGGAAAGGAAACTGTCCTGTGTTTCGTGTCATGGGTTGATTTACAGACTGAAAGATTAATTCATCATTCAAAGAAGAGAAACAGAGGACAACTGCACAGTAACACACCGTGAATGCTCAGCCCACACTACTGAGAAAAACCAAGCAGCTTGTGACATCTACACCTTGCCCTCTAGGCCTTTTGAACTACTTAGCCGGTAAGATCACATGAGGGGGGAAGCCTGGCGGAATTGTTAAGATGAAACAATGTTTTCGTTTATTCTTGGTGGGCCTTGGTTTTGTAAGTGACTTTGCACTTTGTGATAGTACAGTGGCCCTGAATTCATCTGGAAAAGTAAGAATTTTAAGATGGGAAACTTCTCTCAAACTATTTACTCATGGTGGAATTTAATCTAAACCTGCCTGTTAGCAAGAGACTGCATTTAAAGCAGTCAATGAATTAATCTCTTCCATAACAGATCATATCCAACAATAAGAAATGGCAACAGGCTTGTAAGTGGGGAAGTGGAACTGCCTGGCTTCATGCAAAATCATTTGCTGTACAAATGCTGGTTTTAAGCTCCACACGCCAGTGTTTCACTGTAGGTGATAGATAGTATCACCTGTTCCATGGGTGAATTGGCACACCTCACCTCACAGAGAGGTGCAGGGAATAATGCGGCAGAGAATAATGCAGAGCTCTGCTGGGCTTGCCAGGCCTGCTCTGCAGCAGGCAGAATTCCAAGAGGAAAGACAGAGGAAATTTCTCACAGAGTAGTTCAAAATGGGCTCAAGATGGTTCTGTGCAGCTTTAGTTGCAGTGAACTAGGAAGCACCAACCCTAGAAGAAAATAATCAGCAGAACCACAAGAGAGGGAGGTCCTGAAGCACCAAGCAGTGCCACGGGCAGAAGGCCAGTTTTGCTCCTGCCCGGGCCGGGAAAAGAGAAAGAAATCTTCAGGGTCCAAATATGCAGTCTTTTAGGATCAGATCTTCTTCTTAGGGCAGGCTTAAGATGCAATGGGTCATTGACACACATGTTCTATTAATTTCTGTATCAGCTCATCCTCTAAACTCTGGGCCTGTTAAGCACTCCTAGGGCTCTGGGCTTTCAAAAGCCAATCCAGGCCAAAGGGTCTAACAAGGGTGGATAGAAAGGGAAAGGGCTTTCTACTCAAGATCCATTTTAGTCAGCCCTTATCACAGAAATACAGCACCTTCCAACCCAGGAAAAGGCTTGCCAACAACTCAGAGGGTGAACATGGCAGTGGGGTGCAGGTTTAGAGAAAACAAGTTGAAAACCTCATCATCGTTTCTTAGGTAGTAGGGCAGCACATGTACCTCTCCCTCTGCCATTCCAGGAGATGACTCTAAGTGTAAGATTGAACAGGCATAATTAACATTTAAGTAAGAAGGACTGCTGTGATTCCTGAATTTTTAATATCAGTGGCTACAGAACTGGGGCCCTCTTACACAGTCCCAAAGACAATGAGACATGGCTAAGTAAGCTCCATTATCTCCAGCTACAGCCCTGTAAAACACTGATAATTAGTTTACAAGCATGCAGAGGCAGGAGAGCTATTCATTCCTTCAAATTGTCAAGCACACTAAAATGTTTCTGCAGTCCTCTAGTACTAGTCTCTGTTTTTGGAATTGCAAATAATATTTTTCTAAGTTCAAAATGCGGCTCCAACTTTTAACCCAAACTAGATAGCACTTAGAGTGAGCACTCCCTAGGGACTTGATCATTGTATCTGAGAGGTTCACAGCTGGATTTTAAAAAATCTGACTAAAGAAGGCTGTGTGTAGAAACTCTTCGCAGTCTGGACATTATGCAGTGCATTAGACAAAGGGATCTGTCTTGAGGAAAAAAAAAAAATCACACTGATCTATTTGTTTGGACTTCTTAAAAACCTGAAAGGTCCAGGTTCAAACTTTGTAGCAGCTTGGAAAGGGTTACTGACAGAGAAACACTCAAACCCAGCAGGCTGAACTGCAGCATTGGTCCTGCCAAGCCTCCAGCACTGAACCTTGTACGCCAGGCTCCCTCTAGTGCTGCCAGGCACACACAGCGCACAGGGACCCCGGCACTGGGAACCACTAAATGATTCTTTGCCTAGCTGGTATTCTTTAAAACAGGAAAGGAAACTATTTTGGCTCAATATTTCCCCCCTGTATTTTAAATGAAAAGTAATGTAAAAATTTTTATAGGAACTGAATACAATGTTTTCTGAGTTTTAAAAATTGTTTTTTAAAAAGCATTTTAAAAGAAATTATAATTTTGAAATTAGGAAAAAAATTACGTTTTTCCTTGAGGCTCCCACTCCTTTTTAAAAGGCATACTTGGTTGAGAAGCTTCACTCATCAAAAAGCACTGAATGTCTTGGTCAACTCATCCAACACAAAATTCAAACAAAGAAAAAGTTGGACCCAAAGGTCACCTGGTTCATGTCGATTACAGGAAGCAGAAAGTCTCTCTCCATTCTACTAACACGTAAGAAAGCTCCCCTATAGATCTTTCTCTGAAGCATGGTTGTCACCCCACCTCTGTGCACCAGAAAGGACTCAGGGTGTCCTGTACCAGCAGTAGGGCCCTGGCACTCCCCATACTGCTCCACTTTGTCTTCACAGAATTGCCAACAAGAATATTGCATAAAATCCTTAACATGAGTAAGTTGTGATTAGGAAACCCTGCTGTTTTGATCTCCAGAACTTTCTACTCACTCTTGGGGAAATTATTTACACTAACATCAACAAAGGTGAAAAGAGTATTCATTTATACTGCAGAATACTTTGCTTCAGTTGCCAGTCAACGTATAGATAGAATAGCATTGACATTGCTCCTTGGTAACATGGTTCTGTAAATACTCACGAGAGACAAACATGGGAGTGACACGCAGAAACATTTAACTGTGTTCAAATATTTTCATATAAAATAACAAAAAACCTATTTTGGAACACACCCTCAGGGCAAGACTGAATCTACTGCACTGCTTCCAGTATTTTCTGAAGCATCTGCCTCATTACAGAGCTCTTGGGAGAGTGGGTGGTAGCTGGGTTAATGCTTTTGCTTTATTTTGGGCTGTGGCATGTAATTGAAAAGAAGCTGAAATGCCTTTAGTTGTAGCTTGAGCTTTCCCTTCATGTATTCACACATGATTAATGAGTAGCCAAAAAGCCTGGAGGCTTTGTAGTGAAGCCTTTCGAATACAGACATGTACTGTTGACAAATCCATATTTTGTCCTAAACAATCATTCATCAAAGCTGCAATTTGACTCTTCAAAATTAAGTGCCAGAGCACCCAGACCTGAGATTACTCAGCTGTAACCTGTGCTCCTCTCTAAACTCTCACTGGGAGGGACATTGTCTTCCATTTCCAGGGAATCAGCCCATTTCCTTTGCCACTAGCCATAATTAGCAGCTGTATTTAATGACCTTTGATTAGAAAGAGTTCACCAAGCCTGAGAGTAGGTGGACTGTACTCTACAGGCCTCACTGCCAGGAAGCATGTAACACATGCTGAGCATCAGGATGAGTCAAGAGTCTGACTACTATACCTACATGCATTTTGCTGAGGGCAGGGCACCTTCACAGTGGGAGACCCTCTATCCCACAGCATGAACAAAATTACAAGGTTAGAGCATCCAGAGGAGGAGACACTTGGCAAGGCCTGGTTTAACATGGCATTAAGCAGCACTGACACTAATCCCTGTTGCAGTTTGCCCTGTAGGTGATGTATGAATTGCCATCATTTCTAGCAAGTCTGGGAGCTCACCTTGTTTCTGAGTCCTGGTCAAAACAAAATTCTTAATAATTTCCTTTAAACATTTAATCTTTCAATAATATTCAGAGTCCAAATCTCAAGTCCATTACACAGGAAATTTACCAACCTGTTAACAAATGCCTGTAAAGATGGCTACTGTTGATCGGGTAGAATCAGACAATTTTGGATGGCTTCTTTATCACAGTCTTTAAGAACTGAGTTGAGACCCACAATATATTTTTCTCCAGTCCTCAACTGGCTGATGGATAGTAACATATTTCATTCAGTTTCCTTATATCCTAAGCTCAAATCAATACTTAGGAATGAAAGAGAGCAAATGTCTCCCACTTGTAATTTCACCCTGTAATGTAATATAGATATTACATTGCAATGAAATAATATTGCAAATTATTAGAATTTCACGTACTAAAAATACTTTCAGGAGGAATTTTCAGAGTTGCAGACTTGCAGCTGAAAAGTTCTGCCCTCAAAAAAAAAAATCCCCTTCTGAAAAGACTAGCAGTAATATTAACATAAAACTGTGATTAACAGCCACTGCTTTCAAAGGCTTTATTGGAGTTCTCACATTTTATCCACAGAGTCTGGTGTGTCTGTCTGTCAGCAGAGAGATGCCCAAGGGAAAAGGTCCACAAGGGAAAAGGATCACCTTGAAAGTGGCCAAAAATGCAGTCCGGGTAGCTTTTAATGGAAGGCGCCGTCTTGACTTAAGCAAAATGGGCATTGCCACCTTCCCTAAGTGCATTCTGGAGCTGGCTGATGTGGAGGAACTTGATTTGAGCAGAAACATGTTAAGAAAGATTCCAAACATCATTGAGAAGTTCCAGAATCTGATGTGGCTCGACCTGCATAGTAATCAGCTTGATGAGCTGCCCGCAGCAATAGGCACTCTTAAGAACCTTACTTACCTGAATTTATGCAACAACAAGCTGACCACAAAGGGTCTGCCAGAAGAGCTGACCCTTCTCAGGAACCTGCGTACTCTCAACCTTGGCTTGAACTGTCTGGAGACTATTCCCACCACTCTTGGGACTCTGAAGGAACTTATTGAGCTAGGTCTCTTTGACAACTCCTTGACCCTCATCCCAAAGAGTGTGAAAAAGCTCCCCAAGCTTGAGAGACTGAATGTAAAAAGAAACCCTTTACCAGAATTTGCAAAGGAAGATGAGCCAATTGACACCGTTAAACGCATAGAATCGCTTTACTTAGTAGAAAAGAAAGACCTGTGCACTTCCTGCCTGGAGATGTGTCAGGGTGAGAGGGATGAGCTGCACAAGTTAGAGGACATGACACCCGAGCCTTCAGATAAACCAAGTTTCCCTTCACTCACTACACCCAATTCCACTGCAATGGATAACCAAGAAGAATGGAGAATAAAAGAGGACAATCCTTGAAATATACCAAGGCACTCTACAGACCATGTTCCATGAAGTCCAACCCAAGCAAATAAAAAGCTGATCTCCCTCCTCCTCTGTTTTCCTGGAGTTCTGCATCTTTAAAGATCAGCTTCATTTCAGAAGCAGATCTCTGTGGTCTCTAAAATGAAAACCAGAACAACTAAACCAGATGTGCATTTGGAAAAGGCTATTTACATCTGGGCCTGTCCCTACACCATGTTCTCCATGTTTGGGCTCTTTGGGGTCTTTTGTGTGTGCAGTGTCCAATAAAAGGATCTTTTAAAAAATATGTTTTTCTAGTAAATACATTCCCACCACTAAGCCCCAAATATTATTTCTGTTCAATTTCATAGGGTGAGACAGAGTTGAACTAGTCTCGGTAAATACTATTTGGAGGAAAAGGAAAAGACCTGGGAACCTGCTGCTGGTGACTGCCACCAAGCTCTGAGTCTCAAAAATGCACTGTCAGTGTAGGAACTGCAAGCCTGTTCCAATTCAGCAGAGGCAGCAAACACAAGTGTTATGCTCAGGAGTAACTAAGCAGTACAAACACAATGCTTAGAGATAGATAACCAGTGATCCTTATTGCCATCAAGGGGCCAGATTCTGCAAGTTCTTTGGGATTTTGAATGTTATACCTAGGTGATATTGTGGTAAGTAGGCTAGAATGATTTTTGAAGTTCTGGCAACACCTTTGAATCTTTAAAAGGAAGGATACAAATAAGTACATTTCTATAAGCTTTTTTAATGTGTAATTTTTTCACATAATTGCACTTACTACAATTATCCAATGTTTTACCTTATATTTAGAGATTCTTCTGTTATCCCCTTCGACTTCAAAGCAGGTTGGAAAGAGCAAAATCTATAGGAGAGATGAAAGGTCAGATTATAGTTATGTAAATGGTTATTGGGACACATTCCATATCTATATAATGCTATGTCCTCACAACTTTCTTCAGAAAGCCACAGCATTGCCCTGAGACTCTAACCTAGGACAAAGCTGACTAACCTAGGACAAGGCTGAGCTAATACAACAGGCAAAAGCATACATCTAATATTTAGGAGTTGCTATTGGCTGGATAAAAGCAGTTTCTGTCCCTAAGAGGACTTTGAATTTACACAGAGGGTATGGACTTTTTGGTTTAAGGTGCTATTAAAGTCAAAGAATAAGAACTCACTCAGACATTTATTTAGCAAAAATGGCAACAAGAGCGCCAACCCCAATCTCAGCCATTCATATTTACATTTGCTGTGGGTTTATGATATCAGACAAACTATACCCTTGAAATATATAGTTTTGGTGACCTTCAGCTGAGGATCAGAACCTTGTCTTAAATGGCCTTTAAAAGGTTCCCCCAAGAGTTACTTGTCAGAACTCAAAGATAACAAAAATAAGGGCTGGCTCTGGAGCAGACCTGGTGATTCTAAGTATCCTGTTTGGAAAGGAAGAACAGATAAATCTGCACTTTTTAATGCAATACTGCAATAGGAATTGTTCAGAGACTTCAGGAGCAGAAGGAGTTGCTATGATTCTTTAGAAATTAACAGTAGCAATGCTCAGTTTGGGCTGCAGAATTCAGTACAGGAAGCACTAGTACTGAAGTGAATTTTCCTGTGTAAAGGTCAATTAATGAATCCTGATATAATGGCCAGAACTGCAGTAGACAATAACATGCAGGAAAACAAAGTGCAAATTAATCGCTTCATAGTCTCACGTTCAAGTTCCATTAAACAAGACAAGCACATAAGGAGAATATTTTAAAAAATACCATTTTTAAAAGTTAGCTCTACAAAGATAAAGTCGTGTTATTCCTAAACAATCTAGTGATACTATGAGCATTGGAAGAAAGCAGGAAGAACCTTCTTTCACCCAGTACTGTGAAGAGAGGTGGAGGTGGCTGTCAGTGGGAGCAAGGAAAACAGCTACAGTCAAAATTTCCTGGGATGCAGGGACACATAATACACCACTGTGTGCTAGAAAAGTCCTAGACATTAGATCCCTTGATAAGTCAGTGGCTATATAATGCTCCAAAGAGTTCACAGGTCAGCAAAAGGAAAATTTCACAGCTAAAGTGTAACACATTAAAGCTCAAGGAAAAAATGGAAAATAAATCTCCTGCAGCAACACAACACAGACACCTGACACCAGGATAAATGAGAGTGGTATACAGGAGCATTCCCACATTATTGTGAGCTAGTCATTACCTTTTAAATATCTTATTTCGATCACTGTCATGGAAGACAAGAAATCTGGAGTAACCATTTTTGAAGAATATTTCCAAAGCGATCTCCTGGAAAGGTAAACATTTACAGTGTGAGGAGCTGCAGAGCAAAGCCTAGTGCTGCAGAGGGTCCATCATGGTCACTCCAATTCTTCAGGGCTTTAAAAAAGAGACCTTGACTTGTTTGACAAATGTGCAGAACTAAAGGAAAATATGTCTAACATTATAAATTTCTTCAACTGTAGGGATGATCCTACTATGTGACTAGGAGTTCAAACAGTTCTCTGAAGCAAAACCAAATTCCAGATACTGGTTCCATCACTCAATTTTTTTCTGCTGCTTCTGAAACATTTTTATCATGAAATCTCAGTGATTAATAAGACAGTAGTAGCATTAGGTTCCAACTAGGTGTTAAAGATAACACAAAGAGGTGATTCTAAATAAGAGTTTCTGTTAGAAAGCAACCATACTGCTTTCTAAATTAAGACAGAGCTCCACAGACTTGCCAAATAATTTCTCCTGACTAGAAGCACCAAAGGAGGAAGGGGAGTTTATGATATTTCACACCAAAACTTTGAGGAATTAAAGTTGAAAGAAAACTTCACTTCCTTTTCTCCCTCCCCAGAATGTCTCCATATGTTGTTTTGCTGGACATTAAAGTATAATCCTATTATTTACTTAGTGAGA